>NEWO01002096.1:26644-40520 GCA_003013225.1 Phalaenopsis aphrodite
AAGATCAATATGTGGAATTTCAAGTTGAGTAAAAAAAAAGAGTTTTGAATTTCTAATGGTGGGGTACCTCTTCTAGTTTTCTAAGACTAGTCAATAGGAAAGTCCTATGGCTAGACCTAGGCTACTAAAGAAGTTTCTAGACCTCAACCAAAAGTGAGGTCAACAATTATTTTAATAACAATAATAATATTATTTTCTTTCCTATTTAAAACTATTGCATGCACTCTCTCACCCAATTGATCCCTTTCGCAAAAAGCCCTAGCCCGAGCTCCTGCGCCGCTTTCGCTGGAACTCGCCCCTTTCTCTTGAGACTCGTCGGCCGACCCATATTGCCGAAAAACTCCTCGGCTGCCGGCATCCTCCTCCCTCACACCGAAGGATCCCGGCCACCACATGTTCCTTTTTCTTCGTCGAGCTCCTCTGACGCAGATAACTTTATCCCGACGGTCTGAGCACCCCCTTGCCGACCTCCTTTCTCAGGCTGAGCCTTCTTTTTTTCGGCCTCCTTCCTTGGCCGAGCCCTCTTCTTAGCCTCCTCTCCCACTGGCAAAGTCTTTTTTCTGGCGTGTAGACCTGTTGGCGTCGCACAACCCACCTTCATCTCCTTGCAAGAAGAAAATAGGGGAGGAGCTTAAACCCTCTCCCTTGCATTTTTTCTTTGTGCGGCTAGCGAGCTAGCTCCTCCACCCCGTCGTCCCGCACTCCCCGGTGGTCGGAATATCTCATCGGAGTGATTCACCGCCGAGGGGTAGCAATGACACCATTGCTTGAAGAGGTGTGGACGTCTTCTAATTTGCAAGAAAAGCCTCCTCCTGGGGTTCATCGGTGTCGAGCTTCGCTAAGGTATACATTTCGATCAAATTTCCATATGATTTGATGTTTATTTTCACATACTTTGCATACCTCACTAACTCCTGCCCTCATTGGGTCTTTTTATTATCTTGTGCGCATTCTACGAGGCACACTAGAGCATGGATTGGACGTCAGTGAGCTTCGAGCAAGCAAAGAAAATGTGTCTGTAACTGTCACGGTGGTGAGACTTCCTAACTCCTAACTAGCCCTAGATTTTATTGGTGTCTAGTCGTGTGGGTTCGATCGCACACATGGGGTCCATGCACCGGCTTGAGCTGGTGCAGCAACGTACCTATGTGATTGATCGTAGATTTCTTAGAGGGACCCGTAGGGTAGGAATCCCATGTGTTGACCGATTTTGTACGAAGCCGAGTGATCCCCCGTGCTGTGAGCCTTAGGCCTTAACCACGCCAGGTCGGAATCCCAATTTCTCATGGTTTTGGCGCTCCTAATCTCCATTGGAGGGATTAGTTGAGTTTGATCTTAAAGGACGGGAAAAGCTTTGCAACTAGTCTATCCTATAAGATCTTGGGTGTTCGTAGAACGGAAAAACTTTGTAGCTAGTCTACCCTATGAACAGTGGAGAGTCTCCCATACAAGAAATCGGAGGGGGAAACCCTCCATATTGGCACGCCAAAGCTGGAGGCATCGATGCCGCAGATCCAAATGCATCAGCCCTAGGTACCTATACGAGGTTGTTAGCATAAGTCCGGTTTGCTACCTACATATTAGTTTGTTGCATATTGCATTTTTGCTTGTTGCATGTTGCATTTCACTTTGCTCTCACCAGCCACCCTGGCTAGATAAGCATTTCACTTTGCTCCAATCGGCCGCCCCCAGCCGGTGAGTCTTATTTTGCTCCGACCGGCCGCCCTTATCTGACAAGCATTTCACTTTGCTCCGATAGGCTGCTCCGATTCGGTCGACCAATCACTTTGGTTCGACCAACCACCACGATCCGATCGACCAATAACTTCAATGTTTATTTACTTTTACATTATATCGTATGCTTGTTTGTTTGCATGTTGCATCTGGTATGTGTTAGCTTGCATGATCACTATCATTTGCTTGTGCTACACTTCTTCAAGCCACTACCGCCATGAAATGTCCATCTCTTTCGGTCATTGCCGCCTCGACACACTTTCTTCGGGCCACTGCCGCTACGGTACGCCCATCCCTTTTGGTCACTATCGCCACGGCATATCCTCCTCGGGCCACTGCTGTCATGACACACCCATTTCTTTTGGTCACAGCAGCCTCGGCACACCTTCAGGTCACTGCCACCACAGTACACTAAACACTTTTTGTCATTGCCGCCTCAACACACCTTTCTTCAGGCCACTTCCTCTACGTCATGCCCACCTTTTGGGTCACTACCGCTATGACACACCAACTTGTTTGGGTTGCTGTCTACACGGTGTGCCCATCTTTTCCTGAGTCACTGCCCCAAAGTACACTCATCACTTCTTTCATGTGACTGATTACATTTGTATTTGCATGTTTGCATGGGTAGCGAGCCAAGATCGTTAGGAGAGTGACCCCGTGTTGGTTGCGATGCCTTAACGAGCATTGCTGATCCCGATGAACAATGCGAGTTAAGTCATCGTGATTGACATGAGTATGACTATGCTCAAGATCTAATAGATCTAACTTGTGTCACCTCTCTTCGTGACACCTTTTAGATCCCTTGGATCTTTAGGATGGGGCCGGTATAGCGACCTCGTCAATGTCATATTATACCTAGACTTACCCCGCACTTAGATACTAGGTAGACACACTTTTTGTTAGATGGTGTGCTAGGCTAGGATTTAGGGTGTTATGTAGTCTTTTTGATACATGACTATTGTTCTTTGCTGGATTGGTTGTCCTAGCCAGGTATCTTTCTTTTGCATTATGTTTGTTGTGTGACTGTATGCTGCATATGTGTGGTAGTGTTTTAGGGCATTTTTCTGCAGGGAGTCATTCCTATTTTTTTCAGACACACAGGTACCGCTATGGCGGAGCATGTGATGATTTCTGAACTTTTTGCTTGCAGGTATTATTTAGCTCCCCAACTTTTAATGCATTGCTCATGATACGTTATTTGCATGTGAGCTTTCCCGCTGACAATTATTTTCATGCAGGATTGAGACTTTTTCTTTTTTCTATGTACTTTTAGAGTCTAAAAGAGTCCTGTAGTAAAAATAAGATACTGGCACGGGTTCTAAGGTGTTTGGCGCAGGAACCGCGTGGAGGGGATCAGAAGCAGATGCTCGTGCGCTGTATCTTAATTCTGCATTTTATATTGATGTATAGAACTAGGAACGGGCATGCACATGCAAAGTTCGGCCGCTCTTTTTCTTTTCTGGGTTATGTTGCCGACCCAGCGACACCAACCTGCATGCCTGCACACTTGCATTTATTTTCATTATTTCTTTATGTGATTTGGGATTTCACGATATAATTTAGGCTCATTAAGGACCCTAAAATTATAATTCTTTCTATCATAAAAATCCTAAATAAAATATATAAGATAATTAAAATTTTGGATTAAAATATTCAAGATTTAAGAATTTCACTTTTACCTTCCAGCATATATTAATAGGGCCTCCACAATACTTAAGGACCGCTCTAGATAACTGCATCATACTTGCATGTCCCAAGGAGGAGTCCCGGTGCTTCTCCAACCTGACTAGCCCAGCATACCTTTATATAGGTGGTTGTCTAATGCGCCTAGGGTGTTAGAAGGCTCCCCAACCCAGACGGGGTGTAAGTCATTTTGTTTGGAGCATTTCCAGCTTTGTAGCTGAACCTTCACTCTCTCTTCTTTCCTGAGGCATCCTTGCCACTTTGGCAGGTATAAGTCTCACCTCTTGGAGCTCCAACTTATAGGTAGGATAAAGTTTCCTTCATTTGACCTTTGGGCTACCGAGGTTCCCGTGGACGACGCAATTCACGGATTGCTGACCGGGGATCTTAGGACGTGTTGGGCCGACTACCTCATGACCAGGTAGACTTAGGGTCCTAGTAGTTGTGGATGACAGGTCCGTGGTACCCCGACCGAGTTACCTCTACCTTTTAGGATCACTCTACCTTGCTCTTGTTGAGTCCCTTTGAGCCCTGTCTCTCATTGACTTTGTTTATATCACCTTGACGGCCTGATGCCGATGAGCTGTCGCACATTTGAGATACGACAATTTGTCCTCTGCCCTTATGGTTCAGACGTGCTTTGACGTGTTGGGATTTTCCCATCAAAATGATTTATGGTTATTCCGTGGGCCTTGTGTGTCGATGAGCTGTTACCCATTCGGGATGTGAGAGATTCACTCTCTATCTGATTGTTTAACATGACATTTGAAGCATTACGATTGTTCTCACACAAAATAACATTCCTTTGATTGCATATACCCCAAGTTCATGATAATCCAAACGAAACTCCTTTTATCGAGAGTATTTTTGGGTACCCCCCAAGATGTAATTAACCAAGTGGGATATGTCTCCTTGGGAGTGCTCTTGGCCACAGAATAAGCAACTACACCTGAATCTCTGGTTATGGGTAGTCTACGTAGGTATTCTTTTTCGGATAATGGTTTAAGGTGCTTTCACTTGATCTTGTTTGGGCGGACACTCTTAAACTATCCTTGCGAGATTTACCGCACGTAGGCTTTCCACGTTTTTTGTTTTCTCTTATTTTTTGCTTTGTTGTATGTCCATTCTTATTTGGTTCTTCTCCTCTTTGAATCATTGATCTGATTCAGGGGGGAGAATTATTTGAATGAGTGAAGTATACAACCATCAACAAACTGGAGACTCCTTTTAAAATAAAACGGGAGAAAAATGAATGAAAACAATCTGTAAAGGTGATTAATTCAAATGGGAAAGGCTTTTGTCTAGGTTTGGTCAACCCTGGGTTTAGCCCCATAAAAATGAGTTTAGGTTACTCCCAAGAAGGTTTGACTTGATAAGGCTCAGTTGGATTAATGGGGTCAAGTCTCCATCCATGTGCATTAGGACTAGTCATGGGTTTGTGTGAGTAATGAGAAGGGTTAAAAACTTTTAAGGGAATCATTAAAGGGGCTCCTCCTTTTGCCATTTTGAGTATCATGACATGGAAAAGGCTCACATGGCTTGCATGTGGCTTGGAGGTGGCTTCTTGGCTTGCATATGGCTTAGAGGTGGCTTCATAGCATGCATGTTGCTTGGCCAAGTTGCATGGGAAAGGATTTTGGAATTTTTGGCATTTTTGGTGAGTTTTGTCATGAGGCTATTTTTAGGAGAATTTATTCATGACATTAGGACTTAATAAAATATTTTGATTAGGTCGGTGATGGGAGAAGAGTTTGTCATGTGAGCTTTTAAAATGAATTAAGGAAATTGAGCTTTTGGATTTTAGGTATGGTGGGCTTTAAAATGGGTTTGGAGTTGGGCTTTTAAAGTTAGAGATGAGAGGGTTGATTTTGGACTTTTATAATTATTTAATGGTGGTTTGATTTGGTTTGAAAATTGCTATGATAAAATTTGGGGAATAGGCTTAGTGAAATTTGATTTGACTCATGGGTGTAATTTTTGTGAAAATTTGGGTCACTTTGTTATTTTGGGTAATTTTGGGTGTTTTTGTCAATTTTGGTGGTTTGGTATTTGGATAAATTTGATGGCTAAGATTAGTTTTGATGAAGTTTTGAGTGAAATTAGAGTTTTTTGAATTTATTGGATATTTTTAGGAATTTTAGTAAATTGGAGAATTTTTTGGGTACTTTTGAAATTTTTGGGTTATTATGGATAATGTTGGAAGGTTTTAGTAGTGAGCATGTAAGCCATGAAAGGTTTCCTTCAAATTATATTATCTTATGAGAACTCATCTTGAAGCCTCCACATGTTGGTTCTAGTCTTCCTACCAAGGGTTAAGGACTTAAGACCAGTCATATGAGTCTTCAAAGAAGTTAAGAAGTGTTTATGGACCTCATGTGGGGAGATGGGTCAAGTTGAGTGAATTGATAGTTTTGGGTGTGTTAGGAAACTTGTGGTAAGTTAAAGTGTGTATGCGTAGGAGCAAGCCACTCAAGGTTTCCCTAAAGCTTAATATTACTATGGGGACTCTCTTTGTGTTTCCTCATCTTAGTTTCAACCTCCTAAGTGATAGAGGTAAAAAATCAGACACGTCAAACTCCAAAAAGAGGAAAGAAGTGGATTGAGCTTCTATATTGAGATGGGTCACATTGACACATGACACACCAAAAATATGTTGGATTTTTCATATGTATTTTTACTCTTTTTTGGTGATATTGCACTTTAAAGGAATGTATTTTTCATGTTTTGTTGCAGGTGTGATGATTTAAGGCATTTGGAGCAAAAGAAAGCAAAAATTAATGAATTTGGAGCAAAAAGAGGCAAGTTAGACAAATATGCCTACTGGCGCCGACAACGCCCAATTCCTAAGAGTTCAGAACATTTGAAGCGATAAAGCGCTGACAACGCCCTATCCAGCGTCGATGGCACTGGATGTCGGTTTGAGGTCAAATTCAATGTATTTGGATGGATTTTGGAAATTTTCATAAGGAATCTCTTGGGAAATTTGCTCTAAAAAAATTTAAAGTGTTTTTGACAACTTAGTTTGGTGGTGTGAGTCTTGTGGAGAGTGTTTTGTCTTATTTGGAGAGGGGTGTGAGTCTTGTGGGGAATGTTTTGTCTTGTTTGTAGAGCGTTGTGAGAGTCTAAGGTTTGTGAGTCTTGTGAAGGATTCCTCTCTAAGGAGTGTAGGAGGAGAAGGAGGGTGAGAGATTGCTTCTTCCTTACTTATCTAAAGAGGTAATTGTGTGTTATTATAAAGAGAGAAGAGAATTCAAAGGAACATTAAGGGATTTGCTTGGGGAAGTAATTGAGATAAGTTGTATATACTTCTTATTATTTGTATGACATTGCTTTTATATATAAAATCCTTATTTTGTCATATCTTTCTCATGAATTCTGAGTAAATTTCTTTGTCTTCTCCTTGCAATGAGATATGGTGAAGTTATGATTTAGATTGGATGTGTCGAATTAATGCTAAAATGTTGTGATGATTTTACACTTCGTGCTTCATTTATTTTTTTATCTGGACAATTGAATTGTTAAAACTTGTTGTGAAACATACGATTCAGAATGACTATGTATTATATGACAAAAGTGAAGATCACATTCAAATTACATGGATGGTGATTTGAATGCAAATAAATAGGGAAATATATTTTATTGGACGTAGAATTGGAGATTTTAGAGTGACAGAATAAAATTCCCAATTCGGTCCTAGTGATTGGAAACTAAAGTGAGAGTTAGCCTTCAGCGAAGGGAAGTGGGAGCTCTAGAGTGAGAGCCAGCATTCTCCCAGCCTAACTACGGATTTAGGGAATGGACCTAAGATTAGCCAATGTTCTTTATGACACTTGGAAGAGGGTAAAGAATAGGTATGTTCTTTTTTGGCACAAAACAAGGTCTTCACTAATATTTATCTTTCACTCACCATAGTATCATTATAAGGGGGAGGACGCCTTTTCCATATTTGAAACTTTCAATACAAAATTGAGTTCAAATGTTAGATAACTTTGTTTAGAAGCTTAGAAAGTAAATTTAGTAAACTTAAATGTTTAACCAACTTTAGACTTTAGCAACTTTAATATTTATAGTATGCACATTGTGATTTGTAAATTGGATTTTTGTACAATGCTTTTCGCTTTAAAGTTTCGTAATTTTCCCTGTGGGATCGATAACCAGGACTCCACTAGAGCCTTGTATTACTTGAGCTATACAAATTAAATAAGGTCTATATTAAGCTGGGTTCAGACAGGCTTCCTATAAGGGCAAGCCCCTATAGTTAATTACATCTTAAATGACTGAAGTCACCTAAGAAAACTCTCGATAAAAATCAGAGAATATTATCTTCAAAAAGTTCAAAAGGATAGGACTTTTCAACGTTATCAGACAAAGAGTTGTGAAAGGGATTGGATCAAATTTGGAAAATTTATTATAGGATCCAAAGGAGGAAGAACTAGGGGGTGTCATGGATCCGGAGGAGAATCTCAGTGACTTTCCAGTCTATCCTATTGTTTGGCTTCAGTTTTGAGGAGAAATATTTAGGTGTTTCGTTCTGCAAATTTTATTTGATAGGGCTTACATTTGTGTGAAACGATCACACAAATAGCCTGGAAGATGTGAGGATTTAGGTCATGACGGACGATAACCTCAAAATCCTAAGATGAGTTAGAGCTTATATTATACAGCAGAGCTATACAAAAGCCTAAAGATGAGGTGAGGATTTATGTTACATAAGCAAACAACCTCAAAATCTTATGGCTTGTTGTTTAACTCTAAGGAAGGGAATGGTTTAGCTGTGGAAGACAGGTTTTGCTGTTGAAGATGGTCATGCTGCTCACCATGCTAGCTCTTAGCTCCTTCCCGTGACAAGTTTAAGTTTTCTAGGGTGTCAAGTTAGGATGTCAAATTAGGTGGCCCTATGGTTGTAGTTCTCTAAATGTTATGGGGCATTTTAAAGTTGATTAGAGCGACACCGGTTAAGATCCTACGATTCCCTCATTCTGTTACTACTATTTTCCATTGGATTCACTTAGTCAAAATGAATTTACTAAACTCAACTTAATGAGTTCCATACTTTCATTTAGACCGTGGGAAGCCTCGTTAGCAACCATAGGTTACCTCTTCTGGGGGATTCCTGATCATCTGATAGAGACGTTAATTTAGTTGCAATTATTGTTTCGTGATGTTTGTGATTAAATGTTGAGTTGTCTTATATTTTGAATGTTGTGGGGTGAATTTTATCTTGATTGATTTTAATTTTTTGTTTTAGTTTTGGTTTTGTTGCTATCCTAACAGCTTTGGTTTTCATGCAGGGTAGCATTGTTGTTTAGCATGCAAGTTTTGTAAGCATAAAAAGTACAGTATGATAGTATAAGAAAGGCGACACTGTAAACTATAAAAAGCATACCCGGCGAGTCTTCTCGTTCCACCACCTGAAACTCAAAATGCATGTGAGAGCACTTTATATAAAGCAGAAAAATTAAGGTTTTTGTGATTTACCCAACCCTAGGCCATATCTTGGTGGGTCCTTATTAATTAAGAATGATTTTATTAAGCAAGACATATTAAGTTTAGGAGACCTCCAAGGTATCCAACAGATCTGGAGCAAGAAACAAGTCTATGCCTCCCTCTCACTGTTTGGTGAAAAGTCTTGAGCTCATTTAAACTTATTATGTTGGTTATTAAATCATCCTGTAAATACCTTTAATGCTTAATGAACATTGATGTTTCAATTATCCCTAAGAGTGGGGTAATTATCACTTATAATTTAATTTGAGGATTATCCGGGTGAAGACCCTTAAAGGGGCAAGTTAATGTTATCAGGACACAAAAAAATTTTTAATTTAGGATTGTAGTGTTTTAAAGATGTTCAATTCTTAATTATGTTCACTATTATAATCCTCCTTTAACCAAATTTGATTTAGCTTAGGTCACTACTAAGCCCTTAAGATCTTAGTGGATGTCTTAGCTATTTTTTAAAAAGATTGAATTTTAAGTGATGATGATTCATTTTTTGAAACTCCATTGAACATCAAATAGAGGTGTTAAATTAGTGAGTTATCAACACCCAAAATCATACCCCTAAGTCTAGGATCATTTAATTGACTAGACTTCCAAACTTTAATAATTTAAGGAAATAACAAATTTATCCTTTAATTGGAAGAAGTGAGATTGGTTTCTACCAATTAATCCCTTGTGCTTAAATCATCCAAATATGTTAATTGAGATCAAAGGTTGCCCATTTCCCTTTCTTGAATTAAGCCTAAATGTTAATTAAGGCTAAATTTCTAAAATTACACTTTTGCCCCTAAGGCTCTAATACTTCATAATTCATCAAATTTAATTCAAATGACATTGAAATTTGCATCCTACCTCGCTCATGGGTCAATTAAGACATCAGAGGAGAAAATGTGATTTTTCAAAATTTAATTTAATTTATTATTTATTTATATACAAGAAATAAGATTTTTCAAAGAAAATTCCCTATATTTACCAAGAAATAGCTTAATCACTTGAAAATTGTACTAGATGTAGACTTAGGTCAGAGAATCATTGGGACCAAATTTCGTGATTTTTTTGAATTTTATTTAAATTATTAGAATTATTTTAATTTTTGGAGTATTTATTAATTATAAACTATTTTAAATGTGGAAAATTAAGTTTTATATTTTTATTAAATATCTCTGAGGTTAAAAAACCTAGAGAAACAAATTTTATATTTTTATAATTTTCCTTCAAATTGTTAGAATTATTTTAATGAAAATCCATTTTTAGCCTCCAAAAATTATTTTACGCTTCAAAATTCAACATCTTCACTTAAAAAATCATGAAAAATATTCCAATTATTTTTAAGTTCTTAGAAAAAAATTTAGAAAATATCCATGAATTTTATTATTCTTGTGATTTTTATCATTTTTTAATTATTTAAATATTAAATAAAAGCTTAAAAATGGAATTTTTATTTTAATTGCAAATTTATTTTTAAGAAATCATCTGATCATAGAGAACTTCAAAAACTAATTTTTATAATTTTTTTAGTTATATTTTAATTGTTAAAAATCATTTTAGTGTCAAAAAAGACATTAACTTAGAAAATTAATTTCAGTTATTAAATGAGCTCCACATATTTTGAAAATTTTATGGGGAGTTCTTTAAGCTTCAAATTATAGTGGAGATTAAAAATCATGTCATTTAGATGTTTAAATTTCCCAAATTAATTTTTGTTTGTGTTTTAGGGTTTGGTGAAAGTTAAGTGTATTCTTAATGACTTAACTCATGAAAAATTTTTCAAAGGGTTCTCTAGCCATACTAAACCTTCCAAAATTTTCTTGGAATTTTCTAAGTAACATGATAATTATTATGATTAATGTATGTAAATAATATACATAAACTTGAAATATATGGATCTCTATCTATATGTCTCTTCTGACTTTGGAAAAATCAGAGAATATTCACCAAGACAGAGGCAACAACATAAAATTTCAATCTATGGTGAAATATCTACATGCATGGAGAATTAAAAGACTCAAAATAGTGTTTAATTAATTAAAAATAAAATATGCATCACATAAACTTCAAACTATTTCAATATTATTTTCCTCTGTTCACTAAGCAAGAGAGTATTTTTATTGTATTATTATGATTTTTCTACACCAAGATATGAATTTTTGAAGTTAGGGATCATTTTCTGATTTATTTAATTCCCTATTTATCTATTTAAACATGTGGCGTCATCTCATCCTAGGCAGATCCGAATGACGACGCGGCGCGCTCCCATTCGTTGTGCTTTCCACCTTGGCATGCTACACGGCCCGCGGTTCATGCACCGATAGTTCATCCAGCTAGAACTTATCCATTAACAAGATAAACGCGTGATCGGACTGCTCCCCGTCATCATCCCCAAATAGGCTAACCCGTGACCGTTAGCATTAAAACCCTAAACTCTTTCCCATTTCTCTACCAAATGACCTCGGGTTTGATCTTATGGACACAACTAAGCGTGACGAACACATCCATGCAATAAACATGCCATTAAATCAAATCTAATTAAAAGGAGAATCAAAGTAGGCTCAGGAAGAGGGAAATTTTAATACCTTTTCTTTGAGAATGGAAGCTTCAATTGGAGGTGCTCAGCACATTCATGGAGGTCCAAAGAGGTTAAGGATTGAGCCTCTGGTCATGGTGAAAGGTCTAGACCCGAATTTGATCATGGTCAAATTTGGGTGTTGGTCTTGAGCTATCTTAGAGGCTCTGTATGAGGGCGATTTGATAGGGCTTTGTCTTAGTTCAGTGTGGTGATGTGTGGGTGAGTTTAATTTAGATTTGGTGTATTGTGGAGGTGTGGTGGAGGATGTCCTGTCTTTGGCAAGTATTTGAGCTCAAAAATTGAGCTCCAGCAAGGGGAATTAGAGCAATGGAGTGGTTGGGTTGCACCGTAGAGGTCTCAAGGAAGCTCAGGAAGTGATTTTATAGGTATCCTTAAGAAATTTTCAGCACCACCTTCATGGCCATGGAGGTGGAGCTTTTATAAAAATTGCTTAGGGTGGCTCTGTGGGCGAATGTATGGGTGTAAAGTGTTGCTTATGTGGGGAGCAGAGAGGCTCTAAACTTCAAATGGGATGAGGTGACCTTTAGGTTTCAATTGGGTTTGTATTTTTTGAGGTTGGCTCATGGTTTTGGCTCCCTCCGGCGACTAGGCCAGCCAGCAAGGCTAGGGGAGGTGGCCAAGAGGTCAGGTGAGCCAGGGGAATCTGTCGCAATAATTTATTTGGGCAAGTGTTTAGTCTGGCAAAAATCCCTTAGGCTTAAGCAATTTTGGAAATAAATCCCTAGATTTGGGGATTCTTTGGTCCATGGCTCATTTAGGTGGTTCTATGGGGTTTAGCCTGGTCAATAAGGTCTAAATCTTGGCTGTGGTGGTTTTGCCTTGACCAATTTGGCTAGATTTGGTCAACTTTTGGTGAAGGGGTCCATGTAGGTCAATTTGGCTAAAGCTTGAGTTTGGGCTAGGCTAGCCATGAACTTTAGCCCAATTGATTAATCAACAATGTGTAGATGATTGTAATGAAAATTTTTGGTGAATGATTGAAGTAATTTTGAGTTCAATTGGAAGCTCAATTTGAAGGATTTTGAGATTTTGGTCAATTTGGGCATGTTGGACCAGACTTGGGCTTATGCTGAGTTAGGCTTAGAATTTGGCTCAATTGAATGGTCCAAATGATCAAGGGAGATGTTATGAAGATTTTTCATGAAGTAATGGAGTGAAAATTTTGGGGCTAAGGCAATCAATTTGGTGGAATTTTGACACATGGAAAATTTAGGGAAAAATTGGGGATTTTTGGATTTAGGTTGAAATTAAATGAAATTGAGGCCTCACCAAGGCCAATTTAAGGTCCTTTTTGATGTTTAGGAGTGTTATGAAGAGTTTGCAACATAAATTGCGGTAAATTGAGTAGGCCATAGGTTTAATTTGGTGAGATTAAGTCATATGACCAAAATTTGGGGGGTTTGATTTAGATCAAAATTGGGCTCAAAGAATGGGCCAATTGAGCTTGGATTTAGTTTAGATTGATTATGAAAGGTGAATTTGAGTTTAGAGTTGAAATTGGGGGAAATTGGGACCAAATTGATGGACATTTGAGGTGAATTTAGGGAAATTGGGCGTTTAAAGGCAATTTGGGGGTTTTGGTTAAATTGGGTGATGTGATAGTTGAGAAAAATGAAATTGGAAATATTTGAAAGGTTTTGGGAATTTTTGGGATTTTTTTGATTTTTTGAAATTTTGGACTAAGGAGGGGCATTTTGGTAATTTGGCAATTTTTTTGGTGATTTTGGGTAATTTGGATGTTTTCAAAAGGTTTGAAATGTTTTTTGAACAAATTTGGATGTTTTGGTTAAATTTTGGAATTTTGGCCAAATGTAGAGTTTCAAGGGTGCTTAGGTAATTGGGGGAGTTTAGGGGCAAAAGGCAAAGTTGAGTATTTTTGATAGAATTGGGGAGCTAACCATCATAAATGAGCTATGGACCAATGGAAACCCCATTTGGGTCCTCTATGTACTGGTCTTAGCTAAACCCTAGCCTAGAGCCAGTGGGTTTAGGTAACCATCTACATGAGTCTCCCAAAGGATTAAGGGGTCAAAGTCAAGAAATTTTGGGTTTAGGGTTGTGAGCGATTGTGAGTGAGGTGAGTACCTTAGCTCCAGACCAACACCCAGGGTCAACCCTAAGGTCAAGCTGTCCTATGGGAACTCTCCTTGGGCCCCCCCATAATGACCCCACATACTATGTGCTAGAGGTTAGGACGACTATGTGAAACTTCAAGTTGAGTAAAGAGGAGTTTGGAATTTCTAATGGTGAGGGTTCCTTTTCTAGTTTTCTAGGAATAGTCAATAGGAAAGTCCTATGGCTAGGCCCTAGGCTACTAAAGAGGAAAAACTAGACCTCAACCAAAAGTGAGGTCAACATAGCTTCTTATGT
>NEWO01002098.1:10268-24456 GCA_003013225.1 Phalaenopsis aphrodite
AACCTAAGTCTTATGACATCATCTAATATACCATTGTATTTAAACGTAGCACACAATTCTAGAAAATTGGCAAGATGGTAAATTTGGATCTTCAGTTGGTGATCCCCCAAACTGATTATTTGATACCATTTGGATAATAGCAGGTTTAAGCTCAAATGAATTAGCCACTACAGTAGGTTTTTGAATACTGCAATGAAGTCCATCTACAGTAAGGTTGGCATAATCTCTTAAAGGTCTAAACTCTTGATGAATTTCAACATTTTGATTATTTTGTTTTGCCATTTTTGTAATTTTTTTTGTTTTTCACATTTTTCTAATAGTTCTTTCTAATTCAGAATCGTAGGGCACAAGTCCTTCAGAACCCTAAATTCAGAACCTGAACAACGCATACACTAACATAAAATAAAAATAAAATAAACAAAACATACAAAATGAGATACAATATTTAAATTTTAAATAAGACTTTTTAAAAATAGAAATTTACTTAGTTTTCTTTTCTGGCAACGACGCCAAATGCTTTATACACGGAGGCCTAATGTTTATGCAGAGTATCACAATAGTTCTGATGGTATTTTTCACTTATATTTCCTTATTTTGCAACAAAACCAAAAACTTAATCCTGAAGAAAAATAAGAATTTAACTTTTTAATTCATATATATATTTATATTGGGATATTATGCAAGTATATGTATCATTATGAAGTAATAAAGGTTTTTTTGTTTAAGACTTGAATATCGAACCCACAAGGAAGATTACACAATATGCACTTTTTAGAAACTTTTTCTATTTTTAAAAAGATAATTACTTAAACTAAAAATGACTTTTGCAGGAATTTAAAATTTAAATACTTTTGGTATTTTTGATATTTTAACGAAACAGTAAAAAGATAACTAAATTTTTTGTAGAAGAAAAATACTTACTATGAAAATATCTTTCTTCTTATCATGAATCAGTAATAAGTAAAGGAATTCTGTTGTGGAAGTATACAAATTGTGTTAGGTTAAATAGGAGCAATAATGTTCTTTACCGTTACTAGAGATGCTATAAAGAACATTGGCTAATTTAAACTTTGAATAGTTTTGAAGACCGGCTAGGTAGAGAAGATACTAGCTCTCACTCTAGAGTTTCCTCGATTCCCACCACCTGGGGCCTAAAATTCTTGTATCAGAACCTAAAATAATAAACCAAGTTGGGGGCTTTAACCTATCACTTTAAAGTCCTCTAACTCTACACCCATCAATGAAAATTGCTCTATTTATTTGCACTCAATCATATGAAATACATTCTCATTCATACAACCTCATGTGATTCTTTCTAATTATTTACTGAGACAATACCAGCCCGGTTCTTACATGTTCTCACAACAAATTTTAACATCTAGATTGGTCAAATCCAGAAGAAAATGAAGCGCATGAATTTAACTCATCATAACTTCTTTCAACATTAAAGATCAATACTCTCTACAACTTCCATACAAAGTTTAATAACTTTTCATTTTAAGAAGAAAGATAAAGAAAACTACTCAAAATCCATGGAGAAAATAAAACCACACTTTAGTTTAAAAGAAGAAATCATTGGCAAACCAACAACAAGTCTCAATTAAAACCAAAAATAGTCTAAAACAAAAAAAAAAAAACTTATCTCAAGTTTTCCACCAAAATCTTGAAGTTCCTTTGAATCTCTTCTCTTTTAAAATCACTCAAAACAAAATAACAAAAAGGATAAAGTAAATAAAAGGTTGTTCCTAAAAATCTCTCCTAACTAACTCCCCAGAAATGAACTTTCAAAACTTGCAAATATTTTCAGGACTCTTTTGTAAGTCATTTCTTCTTTCTTTTATAGTTTTTTAAGAGGTGCATTGGGATCTCTTCAAAATGTGTCTTGATTCGATGTATTTGCCCAAGAGATGCATCTTTTCATGATATTTTTCGTCTATGGTGGTTACAATCACCTATTAAGCCAATGGGTGCCTCAAAAACCTCTTCAAAATTCATGAAAACTGATTTTACTTGTCTAGTAACTGCTACTAGCGCTTAAGCGTGGGGTCTCGGTACTTAAGCACAGACTTCTCTATTTAACCGGTGCTTAGGCGCCAAAACACTTTTGCACAATTTTTCACCTTCTTGCTCCAAATTTGATCATTTTTCACTCCTTTAAGCATTTTTTCCATTTTTTACTTGTATCTTCAAGAAAAACACAAAAATACTTCCCATTAAAGCGCAATATCTCAAAAATAGGTATAAAATGTTTCTAAATATACTGTATATTTTAGGTGTATCAGTTAGTCAATGTTCTTTATGCACTCGAGAGAGGGTAAAGAATATGTATGCTCCTATTTGACACAATACCTTAATTTATTTAAAATTATTTCATTCCTACACTTATTATAAACTCATTACAAGGGAAAATAAGTTTCGTAAAATTTTGAACTTTTCTATACATCATTAGTTTAGAATTGCTTAGTGGTAACTTTACATTTTAGCTTTTTAAAATTTTCTTGCATTCACATTCTACATTTTCTTAGCATACTTAGCATTCCCTTTAATTCTGTAGAATTAGGTAATACACCAAAATTTTTTTATCATTTCCTATATAAGTTAACTACAATTTAAAGTTGGTTTTACTAAAGTCTTATAATAATATTTTTGCCTTTCTTAGTGTGATCGATACTGAGGATCCAATAGAGCCCTATATTACTTTAAATGCGACATATGCTTGCGCAGCACCCCAAGTGTGTAAACCATTTGATCAGCTTTATATAATTTTTAATTTTGCACACTAGCCGCTAAATATAAATTGGGTCAAGCTTTTGGTCATATTTCAGAATTAAATTAATTACGTAATTACGTAATTGTGTGTCAGGTCAACTTTTTGGTGTTGTTGTCGGGAATAACAATGAAACTTTTTTAGGAAAATTTTAAATTTTAACTATAAAATTATTATAGAAAAACTATAATGTTGTTTATATACATGTTTGTGCGTGAATTTAAAAATAAAAATATAAAGAATATATATATATGTATATATATATAAAGATGGAGGTGGTGGTTGGAGGCAGCTCTGCTAGGATTTCCATGGACTGCCTGAGATTTGTGGTGGTTTCTAGCTCTTCTCTGATCTTAGTTTTCCATTTTCCTTGGGTTTTCTTCTTTTCTTGAAAGCTTCTTGTTGTTTTCTCTAGATTTTCTGCTTCCCGGGAAGCTTCTTTTTTTGAAATTGAGGTCGAGTTACTGTTCCATTGATGTGGAGATTAGATGGCTGAGCAAAATAATGTGGATTTAGTCACTAATATTCAATGGGCAAAGGCTACTTTTGTTGATGTTGTGAGAAAAGGCTTTGACACTATTAAGGACTTTGATGACTTAGTTTTTCCTCAAAGTTACCATGAGGTGGTTGACCCGATCATAAAACCTTTGAGAAGGAATAGTGGAACAATGGCTATTTTCTATAATGATGAGGATATCCAAAACTTGATTGAGATTTGCAAATCTACTCTCATAGGTAAATTTCAGTTAGGTCACCCTAAAATGGAAGCTATAAAAAAGTTTTTTTATGGCATTAAACTTAAAGGAGCTTGGAGAGTTGGCCTCATTGATGGAAGACCATTTTAATCAACATAATAAGAAAATATGATTATGCTAGAGGTTTTTCTAAGCAGGTTCTACAGATTGAAGGTGACACTATGAAAATTATAAAGTGGTCCACTAAATTTGATCCTAGCAAGGAACTTCTAATAGTCCCTATATGGTTTAAACTTCTAGGCATAAAGCTTCATTTTTTCAATCATAAAGTTCTGTTTAATATTGGACAGGCTTTAGGTAAACCGCTAAAATTAGATGTTCCTACTTTCAACTTATCTAGACCTTCAGTAGCTATAATCTTAGTTGAAAGGGACATAACTCTTCCAGCAGTTGATGAAATATGGTTGGGTACTGAACACAATGGCTATTGACAGAAAATTATTGTTGAACAAAAGCCATATTATTGCTTCCATTGTTGTATGTTTGAGCATACAGATAATAAGTGTATTAAACTACACCCTCATCTCAAGAATACTAATCCTGGAGCCCCAAAGGATGTTGATCTACTTATGGACTCTTTGATGGAGCATGTGAGGGAAGGGGCAATTACTGCTGACAATCCTGATTCTATCAATTATGGGAATAAAGCTAGGGTTCCTGCTGAGATTCACCAGGTCCCTAATACTGCCTTGATTATTGAGAGTGATAATGCAGACAAAGATAAGGCCATTGCTAGTCCTAACCATCATTCTCTTTTAAATGAAATTATTGACAACATATATAATGATGAAGTTGGCCCTTCAGTAAGTCCCCAAGAACCATTAGCTGTACAGGTCATAGCTAGTGTTATTGCAGACACTGTTTAAGAACCTATTACTTCTGTGCCCCAGATTTCTCAGTTGGAAATTGGTGAGGTGGTCCATATGGATTATCATGCGGACTCTACCTTAGTTGATGATTTACATACTACCTTGGTAGATGAATGGCAGACCCAAAAATTAAGAAAAAAGAAAAAGGGTAACCTGAATTTTACCATTGTGAAGTGAGGAACATACTCATTTAGAGACAAAAAAACTCATAATGAAACAAAGGAGGCCATGGCAAAATCTAGAAGGAGGGGTAAATCCATCTCCATTGGATGATGAACCTTTTGTGTTGGAATGTTAGAGGATTGGCACATCCTAAATCCCTTAACAGACTTATTGCTCTAAATAGGATGTATAAGTTTTGGTTTGTGGCTATTTTGGAGTCTATGGTCTCCAAAAACTCCCAGAAATTCCTTAGAATATTTTCTGGTTTCTCTCATTTAGCTAATCTAAACAATAAAATTTGGGTACTTTATAGAAAGGAAGTTCTGTGTCAGATTTTGTGGGATCACCCACAATTCCTTCATATCAAGTTTATCTTTGCAACTTTTGTTTATGCTGAAAGTTCCTCAAGGACTAGATTGAAGCTTTGGGAGAGCATTCTTGTTATTAGTAGATCCTGCAACTCATTATGGTTGGTGGGTGGGGATTTCAATTCCATTTCAGCTCCTTTCTGAAAAACTAGGAGGCAAACCACCTGATACTAAATCTATGAACTACTTCAATGATAATATTTGCTTGGCTGGCTTATTTGATCTTGGTTTTACTTGTCCTAAGCTTACATGGAGGAGAGGATCTTTATGAGAAAGTTTGAATAGAATCCTTGTCAATTCTCTTTGGTTTAGTGAGTTTCTACACACTTATGTTCAACATCTAAGTATTACAGGATCATATCACAGGCCATTACTTATCACTATCTTTGGTTCTCCAATCAAGCATAAGTCTAGCTTTAGATATCTCAACATGTGGTCTTCTCACCAAGATTTTCTTAATCAAATCTCTTTAGGGTAGAGAGGCTGCCACCACTTTAATCCTCTGATTAAACTATGGATGTTGCAAAAGAAGATTGGTAAAAAACTGTCTAATTGAAATTGGACAGTGGTGGGGGATATCAATTTGAAAGTAAAGGAAGTTGAAAAGGAAGTGAATGCTTTAGAGACCAGGATGGAAAACAATCCTGATAAAGAAAAGGATCTAATGTTGGCTAATGAAAATCTAATGAATGCTATTTGTATGCAGGAGGAATTTTATGCTCAAAAGGATGCCAAGACCAGATTTTGTGAAGGAGATAGAAACTCTAAGCATTTCATGCTTGCATCAAATATAGGAGGAGATCCAACACCATTCACAAGATTAGGGATCCCTCTGGGCAGTGGATTAAATCTGAAAACTTAATTGCTGCTAGTGCTATTAATTATTTCCAAACTCTCTTCAATCAACCTCCAGTCTTATGCTTCCAATTCAGCAAGATCTCCTCAGTAAAGATCAGAGTTACACAAGTAACTTGGACTTGGCTTCTATTCCCGGGGAACTGAAAATTTGGTCAGCTTTGACCTCCATTGACAGCTCCAAAGTGGTAGGCCCTGATGGATTTTTAGCAAATTTATATAAGAAAGCATGGAAGTCATTAAAGGTGATATTGTTGAGGCTGTGCAAAGTTTTTTCAAAGGGATGGATCTGCCTAACTATTTTAAAAGCTCTACCATCACCTTAATTCCAAAAAATAACTCCAAGCTCTAATTGGACCATTTCAAGCCTATCGGTCTTACTAATGTTTTGTCAAAAATTATTAGCAAGGTGATTTCCAATAGACCACAGCCTCATTTACATCATCTCGTCAGTGAAAATCAGTCAGCCTTTGTACAAGGGAGAAGCATAGTGAAGAATGTTCTCTTGGCTCAAGAATTAGTCCAGGATTTGGACAAACAGTGTAGAGGTGGGAATCTTATTTTCAAACTTGATTTTCAAAAGGCTTATGATACCATACATTGGGGATTCATTAAGGAGGTGCTATCTGCAATGGGATTCTCACAGTCTTTTATTTCTTTGATCCTTAGGTGGCTAAATAACAACTACCATTCTATTTTCATTAATGGGAAGTCTCAAGGTTTCTTAATAGCCCCTAGAGGCATCGAGCAAGGTGACCCTTTATCCCCCACTCTCTTCATAATTTCTTTTGATTATTTGTCTAGATTGTTGAACTGATTAATGGCCAAATTTCCTCACTCACTCTATAGCCACAGATCTAACATTGTTGTGAACCATTTAACTTTTATTGATGATGTTATTGCATTTGCCAAAGCTACAAAACCTGCAGTTACATTGCTTTTCCAATGTCTAGAGAAGTTTCAAGACTGCACTAGAATGAAATTTCATAAACAAAAATGCCAAGCAGTGTTTAGTAAAAGAGTGAAACCTGATATCAAGCATTGGATTTCAGAACTTACTGAATTTTGTGCTAGTTTTCTTCCCTTGAAATACTTGGAGACTTTACTGCTTAAAGGGAGGACAAGACAAGTTCAATTTGATGACATTACTTTAAAAGTCCAAGACAAACTTAACAGCTTGTCTAACTCTTTCCTCTCTAATGAGGGAAGAATTACCCTCCTCAAAAGTATTTTGGCTACTCTTCCATCTTATATTTCATAGGTATTTTTCATGAAGAAATCCATCCAATCTACTCTTGAAAGAACTTTCAATAGATTCCTATGGGCAGGTCAGAGAAAGCAGGTGCATTGGGTGAGGTGGCAAAAAATTTGTGGCAGCACTAAAGCTGGTGGGCTGGGGTTTAAAAGCTTCCAGCAAATTACCCAAACCAACTTTTATAAACTCTGGGTTATGTTTAGAGCACAAAATTCTCTTTGGGCTAAATTCTTGAAAGGAAAATACTACAAAAATCTACATCCTTCTCTTGTGACTAATAGATTGGGGGATTCAAGGACATGGAAAAACATGTTAAAGATGAGATCTAAGGCTGAACAGTTATTTATTTGGGAAATAGGAGAAGGTAGGGTCAATTTGTGGCTAGATAATTGGACTGGAGAAGACATTATCATTCCTTTGCCTTGCTCTCCTTTCAGCCTTACAACCCAAGTGGCTGACTTATGGTCTGATGGAGGTTGGAGCCAGCAAGCTCTTCGGAACATCCTTGATAATAGACAACTCAATAAATTTCTGAAAAGACCTATTGATAGATCCAAGAAAGATAAACTTATAGAGAAAAAGAAGGTATCTCAGACTTTTTCTGCTTCCATATCTAGTTTCTGCTTTCCTTAACAGGAGGTTACCTGGGGTAAATGTGTTTGGAACAAGTTCCTTTCTCCTTCTATGGCTTTCTTCTCATGGAGATTATTCCATGGTTTCATTCCCACTGATGATATCTTAAAATTAAAAGGCTTGAGAGGCCCCTCCAGATGCAGCCTGTGTAAAACTGAAGAAGAGACTCTCCAAAACTTGTTCTTTAATTGCTCCATTGTTCAACAAGTTTGGCACCTCCTTTTACCTAGACTGAAACTTAATATTGTTCAGTTTTCCTGGTATGAAATTTCTCTAAGCTGGAAAGATTGGTAGGCCCAATCTCTACCTCCCATCCCTTGCATCACTGCTTGGTTTATTTGGATGGCTAGAAATAAGCTGAAATATGATGAAGCCCATGTGGATGCCACTGCCATTGTCACCAATTGCTACAGCTATATGCAGTAACTGAATTGTCACAAAAAAACTTTCTGATATCCTTTGCACAACTACCACCAGCTTTTTAAGGAAAATCTAGTTTGTTCTTGTTCATTGGAGTTGCCCTCCTAAGGGTTGGATCAAAGTTAACATTGATGGAGACTTCATTGCTCTTAATGCAGGGGTTGGAGGGGTATTCAGAAATGACAGTGGGGAATGTTTACTCTACTTTCAGTCTCCTACCTGGGCTGAGGACCCTTTGGAAGCAGAAGCTCAAGCTAATTTTTGGGCAGTGTTCATGGCCCAAAAATGCAGTTGGAACCAATTAATTGTTCAAACAGATTCACTGACCTTAATCAACATTCTTGATGGAAGGATACCTACCCCCTGGTATCTTATTTATTGGATTACTGACATATAATCCTTGAGCCTGGAGTATAGGATATCACTTTCTTATACATATAGGGAAGGTGACAGACCTGCACATTGGCTTGTCAATGCTGGCCTACACTCTCAGACTCCCTTGATAGATACTTCTACCAGCTCTTTAGATTTACTGTTGAAAGGAGATCTTGTTGATCTACCTTTCATAAGAGTTTTTTCTGCTTAACTTTTTGGAAGTGCTTTGTTTTTGCCTTCCTTTTTTTTGTAACTCTTTTATTTTTAATGAAGTAGGAGCCTCTGTCTCCTTTATAATATATATATATATATATATATATATATATATATATATATACACACACACACACATATTAACTGTTTTAGTTAGTGTAAGTTGTTTGTTTTTGTTATTTATCTTTAATAGTGTATGTGTAGTATGAGATTTGAAAGATTAGTGCCTTAAGATTCTGAGATAGAGCAAACTATTAAAAAAAGATTAGAAAAGAAAAAGAATTTAACAATTTCCAAGAAATGGCAAATCCTTTACATAATAATTTAGAAAATCAAACTGATGAGAATGTACAAAATCCATTTAGAGATTTTGCTAACCTTACGGCAGATTAAATTCATCGTAGTATACAAACTCTTGCGGTAGAAGCCAACACATTTGAATTAAAACCTACTATCCTTCAAATAGTATAGAATAACTAGTTTGGGGGAACTCAATCTGAAGATCCTAACTTACATCTTGAAAGTTTCCTAGAACTTTTACCACATTTCAGTATAATGGTGTCTATAACGATGCCGGTAGACTTAGACATTTTTCCTTTTTCCTTAACGGATAAAGCTAAAATTTGGTTGAAGTCATTAGGACCTGGATTAATTAGAACTTGGCGTGACCTAGCAAAGAAATTCTTGGCTAAATATTTTCCACCTTCAAACACTGTTAAGCTTAGAAATGATATTATTTCTTTCTGTCAGTTTGAAGGGGAATCAATGTACGAGGCTTGTGAACACTTTAAGGAACTTCTTAAGAAGTGTCCACATCTCTCTTTGCCTGATTGGTTAATAATTCAAACATTTTATAATGGGTTAGTAGGACCTCTTAAATTTATTATTGATGATGTTGCTGGTTCATTAATGTGAAAAACTTTTAATGAAGCATATTTTGTAATTAATGAAACTGTTAGTAATATTTTTCAATGGCCTTCTAAATAGGTAAATCTTAAAAAAAATAGCAGTGTTCATGATTTTGTTGTTATTTCTATGTTAACATCTCAAGTAGCTATAATATCAAGAAAGATAGATCAATTTAGAATGAATTTATCTTAAACACCTTCAATGATTGAAGAAAAATCATTAAATCAAATGGTTGATTCTAACATTCCTACATTCGATACTTTAAATGCAATTAACAAAAAAACCTAAAAACACTTATTCTAACTATTACAACCTAGGTTGGAAAAACCACCCAAACTTTAGAAGTGAAATTGAAAAGTTTAATGAATATATTTCTTAAGACTTAGAAAAACCTATTTCTCTAATGAAGATTAATTTAGAATGACCACCAACTCCATTTCCTCAAAGAATTTGACAACATAAGTTGGATAAACAATTTTTGAAGTTTCAGGAAATATTCATAAAGTTAAATATTAATATATCATTTACTGAAGCTCTAAAATAGATGTCAAACTATGTAATGTTTATGAGGGATATTCTTCATAAGAAAAGAAAGTTTATAGACAATGAGACTGTTGACAACGACTTTATATATGCAATAAAATATAAGATAAATATGGACGTATTAAATATTCAATAATTGTAATGTCATACTTATCAATGCAAGTATACATATCGCTCAAGTAATATAGGGCTCTAATGGAGTCCTAGATATCGATCCCACAGGGAGTAGTTTAGAATTACGGACTAAGACTTTAGAAAAGCAATATTTTAATCACAACAATGACGTTTAATTTGCTTATCTGTCACTAATAGGCAAACGAAATAAATAAATAATTTTAATAACTAATAAATAACTAGTGATATTAAGTAGGGTTTAATTGTGATATTCAATATATAAGAAAACATCATTCTCCTTGTCAAGAAATTATGGTGAATGGATAAAATGAATTAGTTCAATTTATATTGTGTCAAATAGAAGCATACTTATTCTTTACCCTTTGGTCCAGGCATAAAGAACATTGACTAATCCTATGCTTGTTTACTGAATCTACGGCTAGGCTGGGAGGATACCGGCTCTCACTTTGGAGCTCCCACATTCCCCTCACCTGAGGGCTAACACTACACTTCAGCACCCAAACGATAGGACCAAATTGGGGATTTTAGTCTGTCACTCTAAAATCTCCAATTCTACGCCCAATAATATTATTTCCTTATTTATTTCCACCCAACTTCCAAGGGCTTTGACCTCCCTGAATCTTGGATGTAATCTTCACTTTAGTTGTAAAACTTAACATATTTTAACAAGTTAATTGGCCAGATTGAAAGTAAATTAAGATCGAAGTGAAAATATCATCACAATTTCTTAAACGTTTTCATGGCTTCACCAATTCAAATCATTATTTCACAAATCTTGAAACAAGGAGAAAGACAGAGAAAACTACTCAGAATTCATGGGGAAAACATAATAAAACTCGGAATTCATATATAAAATCAAAGTCATACAAACTACGACAAGTAATTAACTTATCTCTAATCTCCCCAAGAACGCTCCTCAAAGTTCCTCTGAATCTCTTCCTTTCTTTACAGAACATAGAATTCCTTTTCGAAGTAGTAAGGAGGAAGAAATCTCTCACTTTCCCTCCACTCTTACAATCTCTCAAAGAAATTCTCACAATATTGGAACTCTAGTAAATACACTAATGGAACCTCTCTAACATTCAGGACGTCTAGACTCTACAATTTTCGGCCAAAAATGCTCTTTTAAAGTTGTGGATGACCTTTCCCAAGAGTTTCCTAAGCATCCCTTCAAAATTTGGCCTAATCCAAAGCTTTAGTAGGCATAACCATCGTTCTCGCCGTCGGCAGGGTCGATGGCGCCGTCGGCGAGCTTCTAAAGAATTTTGTCCTGTAGTCTCGAGAAAAACTCACCGTCGGCGGGGCCGAGGGGGTCGGCGGCGGCCTAGTTCAAATCTCCACATTCTGGTCCTTTTCGCTCCAAATTCGCTCCTTTTTGCATCTTTTTGCTCCAATGACCCTAATTCATCATTCCTGCAATAAAACATAAAAAATACATTTCTTTAAAGTGCAAGATCGTTAAAAACAACATAAAATATGTATGAAAATCTCAACATATTTTCCTTTGGTCAAAATCCCCCAAACTTAACCATTACTGGTCCTCAAGTAATTTTAATACTATATAAAAGTTATGATCTACTGCAGTAAAGTTTTAATTCAGAAATACTATATGTTTGACTTAAATAAATATCATAGTGAGATATTTAGAAAAAATTCAAGTAATTGAAGTAACTCTGTAGCCACAAGATTATCTAGCCATCAAGTTTAAGAGTTCTAGTTTTCTATTTATTTCAAGAATGACTATATGTTGTAATATTAAGTCACTTAGAATATTCAAGGGATAGGAACTTCATGAGAACTCCATTAGTAAAAGTTCCAATTCCATAAATATAAGTTCAGTAAAGTATTTAAGTTTTCCCTATAGGTAGGTCCAGTGAAGCCAATTTTTTATTAGGCATATCCTCAAGCTTCTCCTCACTTCCATAAACTTTTTTTTTCTTTTCTTTTTTATTTTTCATTTGGATTGCTTTCAATCCTATATATATTTTTCTTTTCTTTTCAGGATTGTTTTCAATCCTTTCTCTTTCCTTTTTCAAGTGAGGATTACTATATATGGATAGCCTTTAATGATTTTGAACTTCACTTTTCTTTCCCTAAATTTGAAACTCAAAGTATTTCTTTACCTTATAAATATTTCATAGTTTTTACATCATTGAGCCCCAATCTTTTCTTCTCAAATGAATTTCAAGATTCTTAATACTTCAAAATATAGTTTTCTTTACTTTAAATAATTAACTATAATCTTATTCTCTTATACTAATTATCATAAGTTACAAAAATTAATTTTCATTACAAAAATATTTCTTTAAATCTACTATAATATTTAAATAATTGCAAGAAAATATAGTTACCTGAATTAAATTCACTACATGAAATCATATAAATAATTTTTGAAAATATTGAAATTTAGGACGTCTAATAGTTAATCTTTTTCTTCCTCCCCCAAACTTAAATTTTTAAATATGAAATAATACAGGTGGAAAGAAAAACTATAAATATAAATTATACCTCAGTATTGTAGGCATTTTCATTATTCTAAAATTTCTGCAGACTTTCTCAAATTTTTACTTCACCTGGTCTGTAATATTAGGAGCTTTCTACACAAATAAATCATTAGAGGAATTTCTTGGTAATGACATTTTGAAATAAGTATAAAATTGAAATATTAAATAAGCACAACATTTCCTAACACAAACACAATACTAAACAATTAAAACTAAAATGTGAAATGAAAATCACATTACAATCCACAATTCTACTCAACTTCTATTAAACTACACATGCAAATTCAACTATAATACTAACTTTTATAACAAAAGTTAAAATTATCCAAGTACAACATAATAATAAAAATTGAAGTCCAAATACATAAACATCCATTTATATTACAAAAGATTACATAAAATAAAAATACAAACATAAGTACATCAATTTCATTCTATATCAAAATCCCAAGCTATATCTTCATTGCCTTGATCAGCAGGTGGATTGGGTTGATACTGAGCATATCGGGGGCATGCAGAAAACGTAACATCAGGCTCACCTCTGTAGTGTCGGGCCTGAGCTTCATAATAGGCTACCTCAAAATTTGAATCCTCTACGGGTACTCACTATCATAATCGTGTTGACGTTCTAAACCTCCAATCCTTTCACTTATCAAATCTATGTCTTTCGTTGTAAGGTCAACTCATTCATCAAATCAGAGAGGGTAGGGGAACTAGAAGGTGGAAGGTCATAATTTGTAGAGGGGACATCTCAATAAGTAGAAGGTTCTTGACTTGTACTCCTAGTTCTCCATTTCTCATGGGATTCATAAGTCTTCAAATTAGCTTTACTAATTGGGTTTCATAAGATAAAACCATTCTTCATCTCCACTTTCCACTCCAGAAAGTTTGCAAATTGTATAAATAAGTCCAAAGTGTCCCAGACCTCCACTTGTCTCACTCCTTGTCGTAGTCAATATATTCTTAAGAGTTATTCTCCCCACATTTATAGTTCTAATATTCTGAATACAGAAACTCAGAATAGCTCTATCTCTAGTTACCTCACTATGGTGATAGGTCGGAAACAAATTAGAAGAAATGAAATAGTGCTACGCCTTAGAGGTGGCATTCAGCATGGAAACAGAAAAATTTACCCGTTCTCGCTGCTTTATCTTCCATGTTCCTTTCCCATCAGTGAGAAAGTTGATCACATCATTGAGGGGGTCTTCCATCATACTGAAGGATTCATATTAGCAGTTGTAAGAGTCAAGGACTTCATAAAAAGTGTTGATGCGGGCGGCAGTAAACTCAACAGGGAATCCACGCACTTGAACGATTCCGTTATCAGAATAAATCACATTGGCGTAGAACTCCTTCACAACATTTGTATCAGCTTTATTGGTGGTGTAACAAAAGTTTTCCCACCTCCGCTCGACAATAACTCGT
>NEWO01002098.1:31578-46158 GCA_003013225.1 Phalaenopsis aphrodite
TCTGTCATATTTAAAAGTAGCACACAGTTCTAAAAAACTAGCGAGGTGTAAGTTCGGATCTTCATTTGGTGTACCTCCGAATTGATTGTTTTGTACCATTGGATAATAATAGGTTTATGCTCAAATAAATTAGCAGCTACATCAGGATTTTGGATAGATATGTGAATCTCATCTGTTGTATGATTTGCATAATCTTTTAGAGGTCTAGGTTGGTGTTCATTCTCTATTCCTTGATTGTTCAGGTTATTTTCCATTGTATCAGAATTTCTAGGTTCACTTCTTAATTTTCTGATCATTCTAACAGTGCGTTCTAATTTTGAATCGTAGGGTACAAGATTTTTAGGTCCAAATTTACGCATACAACTTGAAATCAGTAACAGTAATATAATTAACAAAATATAAATAAAAAAATTATCTGCAATTTAAGTAAAAATTTTCTAATAATCCTAATTTGTCCGTTACTCTGATCGTGATTTTACTCACTCACTCAATCACTCCCCGGCAACGACACCAAAAACTTGACAGAGACTTTAAATATGCAATAAAATATAAGATAAATATAGACATATTAAATATTCAATAATTATAAAGTCACACTTATCAACGCAAGTATACGTATCGCTCAAGTAATCTAGGGCTCTAAGGGAGTCCTGGATATCGATTCTACAGGGAGTAGTTTAGAATTACTGACTAACACTTTAGAAAAGCAATACTTTAATCTCAATAACGACGTTCAATTTGCATATCTGTCACTAATAGGCAATTGAAAAAAAATAGAAAATTTTAATAACTAATAAATAACTAGTGATATTAAGTAGGGTTTAATTGTGATATTCAATATATAAGAAAGCATCCTTCTCCTTGTCAAGAAATTATGGTGAATGGATAAAATGAATTAGTTCAATTTATATTGTGTCAAATAGGAGCATACCTATTCTTTGCCCTTTGGTCCAGGCATAAAGAACATTGACTAATCCTATGCTTGTTTACTGAATCTGTGACTAGGCTGGGAGG
This sequence comes from Phalaenopsis aphrodite, assembly GCA_003013225.1. Taxonomy (NCBI): domain Eukaryota; kingdom Viridiplantae; phylum Streptophyta; class Magnoliopsida; order Asparagales; family Orchidaceae; genus Phalaenopsis; species Phalaenopsis aphrodite. The sequence continues at coordinate 32,593 of NEWO01002098.1, forward strand.
ATACCGGCTCTCACTTTGGAGCTCCCACGTTCCCCTCACCTGAGGGCTAACATCTACACTTCAGCACCCAAACGATAGGAATGAATTGGGGATTTTAGTCTGTCACTCTAAAATCTCCAATTCTACGCCCGATAATATTATTTCCCTATTTATTTGCACCCAACTTCCATGGGCTTTGACCTCCCTGAATCTTGAATGTAATCTTCACTTTAGTTGTAAAACTAAACATATTTTAACAAGTCAATTGGCCAGATTGAAAGTAAATTAAGATCGAAGTGAAAATATCATCACAATTTCTTAAATATTTTCATGGTTTTACCAATTTAAATCACCATTTCACAAATCTCGAGACAAGGAGAAAGACAGAGAAAACAACTCAGAACTCATTGGGAAAATACAACAAAACTCAAAATTCATACATAAAATCAAAGTCATACAAAGTACAACAAGTAAATAACTTATCTATATTTTTTCCCCAAGAACACTCCTCGAAGTTCCTCTGAATCTCTTCCTTTCTTTACAACACACAGAATTTCTTTTCGAAGTAGCAAGGAGGAAGAAATCTCTCACTTTCCCTCCACTCTTACAATCTCTCGAAGAAATCCTCACAATATTGGAACTCTATTAAATACACTAATGGAACCTCTCTAACATCCAGGACCTCTAGACTCTCCAATTTTCAGTCAAAAATGTTCTTTTAAAGTTGTGGATGAGCTTTCCCAAGAGTTGCCTACGCATCCCTTCAAAATTTGGCCTTATCTATAGCTTGAGTAGGCATAACCGTCGATCTCACCGTCGGCAGGGTCGATGGCGCCGTCGGCGGGCTTCTGAAGAATTTTGTCCTGTAGTCTCAGGAAAAACTCGCCGTCGGCGGGGTCGAGGGCGCCGTCGGCGGGGTCGAGGGCGCCATCGGCGACCTAGCTCAAATCTCCACATTTTGGTCCTTTTCTCTCCAAATTCACTCCTTTTTTCATCTTTTTGCTCCAATGACCTTAATTCATCATTCCTGCAACAAAACATTTAAAATATATTTCTTTAAAGTGCAATATCATTAAAAATAATATAAAATATGTATGAAAATCTCAACATATTTTTCTTTGGTCAACTGTTGCCCTTACTAAAGATTGTAGTATGATAATTCATAAAAAACTTCCTCAAAAACTTAAAGATCCCAGTAGCTTTACTATTCCATGAGTAATAGGAGATAGATTTTAAGGGAAATCTCAATGTAATTTAGGGGCTAACATTAACCTTATGACTCTATCTATTTTTTAAAGGCTAGACTGATGAGAGATTTCTCCTACATCTATAACTCTTTAGTTATGCTGATCAATCAATCACTTACCCGAAGGGATATATAGAAGATGTGTTAGTAAATGTGTATAAATTTAACTTTCTTGTATATTTCATTTAGATTTGAGGAAGCTAAGGAAATTTCAATATTTTTAGAAAAGAAACTTTATAGCCAATCAAAAACCTAATCATTTTCCTCCCTGCAAACCCTTACGTGAGTAATTGAACGCCTCAAAATATTTTCTTAAGAGAAATATTTTATATGATGAAACTGTTCCCTACATTGTAAAGTATAATATTCATTTTCAAAATGAAAATTTTCTATTGGACCTAATTTACCAGTTCCAAAATAAAAATTCACTTCAAAATCTAATTTCCAATTGATAATGCAAATTTGTTTTCAAAGTGAATTTTCATTTTGGAATTTGTAAATTAGATTTAAAAGTATATTTCCCTTTTGTTAATGGAAATTAGACCTCACATTGGAGAGTGCAATGAAAATCTTACATCATATGAAACATTTCCTTCGAAGAACATATTTTAAGGTGTGCAGTTAATCGTTTGTGGAGCTCGTAGAGACAATAATGCTTAGTTTAATGATTTTCTTTCCACTTAAAAAAGAAAGAAAGAATTAAACTCTTGCAAGGTTTCTTGTATCTATGGTGACAGACAATAGTAGATCCAAAAGTTTGAAAAGATTTAAGATAGAATATTGATCTTCAAAAGCCCTAACAACTTTAATAGGATGTTAATGTTCTAACTTTGAGCTTAATTGTGGTTAGCTTGAAAGAAATTTGATTCAACATTTCTAGTTCAAACTTGGTCATTTATTTTGATTTGATCTTTATCTAAGATAAAATTGAAAGCATAGAATTTTCAAGAGATTGTTGTCGTTCAAGTTATCTAAAATGTTCGCTCACTTTACAATTTGTTAATTACTACTACATTTCATCACCTTTTGCTGCAACTATGTTATTAGATATACTACAAGTCAGATCATTTAATATTTTATTTATTTTTTATCTGTCGAACATCATTAAAAGGTTGAATATAGATTCGCAATCCAATAAGATGGCTCCCTTTAATATTGTATGCCACTATAGCTACACCAACCCTCTCACAGAATTATTTGCTTCATATTGTGTCTCTAAGTGAAAAGCCAATCAAAAACTTAAGCATTCTCATCTCTGCAATTGTTAACTAGATTACTTACATAACTCTAAATAAATTTTAATAAGGAAGTTTTTCATATGTTGTACAAGTTTTCATTTCTTTTTTCAATAGAAAATCTAATTTCCATTGCCAAAATGGAAAATTACTTTAATCATTATGTTTTGTATTGGCATGATATATTATTCATAGTAAAGTTCTATTTTGGCAATGAAAATTAGATTTTTCGTTGAAGAAAGAAATGAAAACTTTTAAATCTTATGAATCACTTCTTTCCTAGAATTTGTTTAGAGGTGTGAAAGTAGTCTAGTAAGAGACATTGTTAAGGTGAGAATACTTTAGTGGATCAGTGGCTTTACATCTGTAAAAAAAATGTGAAAGAAAAAGACTCATGAAAGAGGTGGTGTACCTATAGTGAAAAAATAAATTAGAGTTAAAATATGGATAAATGTTCACCAATTTTTGATCTTCAACAGTTGTAATAGCTTCAATAAGTTTTAACATCCGAACTTCAAAGCTAGTATTAACTTGAATTATTTTGAGGCATTTGTACTACTCCACCAGTAGATCTACTATGCTAATTAAATACAATCTCTTAATTTGAATGCATTTTATAATGTGTTGAATATTCTCAGGTTTGAAGGAACATATGAATATCTGTACATTGAGATCATAGATGTACAATAGACTTTATTTGGATAGAAATATAATTGCTGAAGAGTTCTTGAACAATTTTAAGACATTTATCGTAATGTATCTCAATTTTCATTTGACCTATCTGAAAACACAAAAATTGAGGACATCTAATGCATGAAAAAGTGAGATATGATCTATACCGTTGGGGATTTCAGCCAGATTACGAGCTTTGAACTTTAAATGGGAAGGTTGATCATACAAAATTTAGCTATGATCCTTTGATGTGTTTTGATCCTCCACCTAGATTTAACTCAAGAAAATTTGAAGAAATGATCTTTGATGAAACAAAACATCATTATAAACCTCCATCATTACGTCAAACACCAGCCCGACCACCACCACGACCCAAACTCTGCCTTTGGTCCCTGGGCCCACACCCGTCGTCGCCAACACTCTCACTACCAACCCTACATTGCCCTCGGCCCCACCCCTCCCCTCACCCTCGCCCCCAACACTCCCCTTGCCCTCACCCCCACCCCCACCCCCACCCCAGGCGACACCCACACCTGCCCTACCCCTACTCTCACTACTGCCCCAATGATAATCCTTCAAATTATCTATTTTAACTATACATTTAAAGCTCATTTTTGTACATTTTTTTATGATATTAAACTTTAATGCAAGGTATTTTGCATGTTTTTGGTTTCAGGTACAAGAAATGGGTTTTGGGAGAAAATAGATCAAAAAATGGTTCAAATTGGAGCCAAATTGAGTGAGGAAGAAAATTATGATTTAGTGCATTTTGTTGGAGAAATATTGGAGCTAAAACTGGGCAAACATAGTGAATTAGAGCTCCCCCAACATTTGGACTAATGTCATAGCGCCAGTCACTTTGAGAAGCAGGCGTCATAGCGCTGATTCTTGTGTCATAGTTCCATTAACAATTTAGGATGGTTATTGCTCAATTTTGGGAGATTTTAAGCACCATTTGGCACTTGGGAAGGCACCTTTTAGCATTTCAAACTTTTGGAACTTACAAGAACGTCTAGGGATTTTATATATAAGTAAGAGAAGTAGATTTCTACATTTTCTGGAGAGATTAGTGAGAGATTTTGAGAGATATCTGAAAGGAATTATAGGAACATTATGTGGATCAGCAGTAGGCTTTGTTGGAGGTATTTTTATCTTTCTTTTAGAGGAAAAAACTAAGTATTGTGTTCTTAATTATTCTATAATTTTTGTAAACACTTTTCTAGTGAAATTGTTTGATTTAAACAAAGCTTTTTGTTATGTTTTCTTCATGCTTAGAGAGTAGTTTTCCGTACTCTTTCTCCTTGTAATGAGATGTAATCATGTGTGGGATTAGAATGGTTTGAAGATTTCTTTTATTAAAAAATTATGATGGTATTGTCACTGGTTCTTAATTTAGTTTGCATATTGATCACTTGTGAGGTTAAAATTTGTTGTGTAACATAATGACGCAGGAGAGCTATGGTTTCACTCAAATTATGAATGCCACACTATCTTTATGAGGTGAGCAACCAAAATCTAAGAAAAGTGTCAAATAAGTTTTGACAGGTGTAGAATTGATGTTTCTATGGTGACAAACTAGATTTTTAATCATTTTGATCTTGAGTTTAGATCTAAGGGTCCTAGTACGTCCTATAAAGAGGGCATAGTGGGTAATTTGGATGTGAGAGGCTAGAATCTACTCAATACTACTACACAAGCTGGAATAAACTTGAGATTAGTTAATGTTTTTTGCTGGCACCAAGAGGGGGTAAAGAATGGGTATGCTCCTTTTTGTCACAATACCACATTTGAACATTTAAACATTATGTTCCTATACTAATTATGATCTTATCGCAATGAGAAAGGGATTTTAATTATTTAAGATCTTTCCAATATTTAACCACTCTCCTTAGATTTGGTTTTTATTTAATTTAACTAATTATAATTTTAATGTAAATTAGTAAATTTAGGGAAACGAAACTTCTTACGAATTCTAAACTAAGACCTAATAGTAGTAGACTAGACATAGCTTAAGAAAATTCTTACCTTCTTTCTCTAAGGGATCGATATTGGGGTTTTTAAAGAAAGTCCAATATTACCAAAAATGATACGTATACTTGCATAGTACCCCTAGTGTGAAAGCTATTATCTATTTACTAAATCATTTTATTTGTTCACATTAGCTATTAAATATAATTTGGTTCATGCTTTTGGCAATCTTTTAGAGTATAAAATGTCTGCGGAATTGCGGGTTGAGTCAAGTTTTTGGCGTCGTTGCTGGTGAAGCTACAATAAGAACTTTAGAAGAATTTTAGTTGAACAAATAAGACTTTGATTTAGAAATTATATTATTATTATATAGTGTGTTAATTGTTGTGTGTTTATTTTCAATAAAAATCTAAATACCAAAAATATTTTTGATATCTGTCATATTAGTTAAGTCTTTAGATTTGTATATGTAGTTCAGGAGCTGCAGATCTTGAATTTTACTACTCATATTTGGAGAGAACTATTAGAAGGATTATGAATCAGAAAAGACTCCATGATTTTAATTTAAAAATGACGGATCAACAACATAATGAATGTTCACATTTGGATTATAATGCTAGTAGCTTCAAAAGAGTAAACCCCAAGAGGGTAGCAATTTTATTAAAATTAATATGCTGACTATTTTAACTTCTCAATTTGCAGATATTGAGAGAAATTTATCCTCAAAGATCCACAACTATTAAGGAAAATATATTTGGACATTTGATCGAAACTAACTCTTTCAAAACTAGCCAAGAGATATACAACCTTTATTCTGATTATTACAACCCAGGTTAGGAAAATCATTCAAACTTTAACTAGAATGACAATTTTGGAGGAGAATACCAGTGGTGGGAAAATAATCAATTTAATCAAACATGTAATTGAAATAATCAAGGTTGTTATATCGATGAACTTTCTTTTTCTCATAGAATTAATTTCAACACACAAAATGGAGAGTCAAGGGACCACAATAAGGAATATAGAAAACCAACTAGGACGGATCATTAACTCAATTAACAATCATCCTTAATTTAACTTCAACTAACAAAATGAGGAGTTATTGTTAGAAAAGATTAGTATTCAAATGGAGAGTTAGTTGGAAAGTCAAGGGGCTGCAATTAAGAATATAAAAAACTAACTGGGGTAGATTATTAATTTAATTAACAGCTATCCTCTAGAGATTTTACTTAGTGACCTTGAGATAAACCTTGAATAAAAAAAATAGTGGGCAAGATAAAGCTATCCAAGTTAGAAGTGGAAAAGAATTGTAGGATTTGGTTCAAGTAAATGTTGAGCTGAGAAAAGCGGAAAAGGAGATTGAAAGGCCAATGGAAGAAATTTCTAAGAAATTAGAAAAACCTATTTCATCAACTAAGATAAATATAGAAAGACCAGCTCCACCATTTCCTCATCCTCAAAGAGAAGAATTAGAAGGTCACTTGAAATAAAAAGGTAATCTAGTAGAATTTGATCCACAATCTAAATTATCAAGAGAGAATCCTATCTAAAATTTAAGAGATCTTAAACTATCTTATAAAGATCCATTTCTTCTAAATTTCAAGGATGATATTAATATGCAAATTAAGGAAATCATCAAAAGAATATTGAATCTAGAAAGAAACTTGAGGAACAATAAATTTAATCAATCTAAAAAGAAAATGCTGAAAGAAAAAGTGAACTTCGAGGACTTAGTAAGAATCACAAGAATTGAAAAAGATTAGGCAATTGATCAAGGATTATTTAAATTGATAACTATGAGTTGCCTCCAATAAAATGCTTTGTCATGCCAGTGACGTTAAACCAAGCATTTTATTAGAGGCAACTCATAGTTATCAGTGTGGTTTGATTTAGTATGCTTGAGAATCATGATTGTTAGTATTTTATTGTGTTTTTTTTAATGTGGATCTATCAATTGAATTAATGTTGGTGGGTTTTTGAATTTTTTATGAATTTATTTGATCTTTGTGTGTCATGGGGGAGGTGATTCCTTAACTTATTATTATGGCTAGACTTTTGATGTTCTCTTATAGTAATTCAATTTAAGATTTCACAGTGACTCGAGTCTAATTAGACTTGAGTTTTACAGAAAACATTTTGAGTTCAGACAGTGACAATTCCATCTCAATTTTCTTATTTCTTTTCTCTATTGATGTTTTCATTCAGTATGATCATGAACCTACTTGACCAGTAACATGTGGATGATCTTCCACTACCCTTATAACTGTTAGAGGTGCATACTTAGCGGAATAAGGTGACGCCTGAGGTTGGTGTTTGCAAGCCACTATATCAGGGATAATCATTTCCATGGTATTAGACTTTATAAAGACATTTAAAAGTACCCAATTTATCTGTGTAGTGATTCCATTAGAATTTTAAAGTAAGGTAGTGAAATGTGATGAGTGGAGTAATGCATTAACCTCAGTTATCATGAGTGTTTGTGTTTTATCTTAATAAAATATAAAGGATTTGGGGAACACTTGAATATATAAATTCCTATGTTGATACCTGATATGGTAATTAAGCTTTTCTTTAGTCAATTTCATTCTGGCATGTTTAGTTTATATTTATTTTCTACTAAACACTGTTGTGTTCAAAGTACATTTACAAATGTTCTGATAGGCAAAGATTATACTTTAGTGCTATGATTTTTTTCCTTCTTATATTTTCTATATTAAAAGTTATATATGTTAAAAATAAAGTTTGGGAAAGGAAGAAAAATGAGTTTCGAATTTGGTATACATCATTGTAGTTTAATATTTTTAAAACATGTTTCAGTTAGATTTGCTTTCTACTGCAGTCATTCCATCCTAATTATGCATGTATATGAATTAGATAGGATGTTGCAGTAGCTGGTAGAATCAGATTTTACTTTTTCTTCCTGCTACATTTTATGGTATTGATGGTAAAATATTTAAAAATTGAAGTTTAGAGGGAGGAAGAAAAATCATTCAAACTTAATTTATTTGTCCTCAATTGTATGTATTCATTTTGAGATATTTTTTTAAAATGACTTATGGTATGTGGTGTTATCTTTAGTTTACTATAATTTTGATTTTGAGAATGTCAGAAAAATAACTTTGTTAAAATCCTATGTGAAGAAACTGTTCTAGAGTTAAGATATTTTGTAGAAAATATTAAGAAAATGATTTCTCTATTTATGGTAGAAAGGAGTTGAATAATTAAAAAAAAATTCTTAAATTTATAATTTATGAAAATTAAGCCGTTATTGAAACATTTTTCAAACTAATGCTTACATTTTTAAAAAGAGAAGGAAAGTTTTAAGTTTTGAACTTTAAATAGAGAATAGAAATTCAAAATTATTAAAGCTCTATCTAGTTATAGTAATCCTCACATATAAAAAGAGAGAAAGGATTAAAAAGATCCTGAAAGAAAAGAAAAAGAAAAGTAAAAAAGAGAAGATGAGAGGAGAAGCTTGAGGAGAAGCATAATAAAAAAATTATTTCACTTGAATCTTTTTGAATGAAAAGACTTAGAAACACTCCTGAGCTTACTCTTATTTCAAAAAGTTATTGCTCAAATTGGTATAGATAAGGTGCTTAAATTCAATTTTTTAAATTTTTTTTGTATCTTTTGTTTGACAAATTTTAATAACTTTTGAAGGAAACAGAAAACCAAGATTCTTAAGTTGAATATGAGATATTCTTACACCTTATTCCTAGGTTGATTTTGCCAGAATTTATTTTAAGTTATATTATAACATCTCTGAGACAAAATTATAGGAAACTCTTCTGAAACCCACTACCTCAAATCAACAAATTTTGTTTTTAAAGCTACAGTGTTACTTGAGGGAAAGTAATATTTAAGTTTGGGGAAACACCTTAAAATTACATGTTTTAAATATACATTTAATGCTCATTTTTTGTACATTTTTCATGATATTATGCTTTAATGAAAATTATTTTGTATGCTTTTATTCCAGGTACAAGAAATGAATTTTTGGATAGAAAGAAGAAAAAATGGTGCAATTTTGAGCCAAATTGAGCGAGGGAGAAAATTCTAATCTGGTGCATTTTGTTGGAGCAAGATTGGAGTTGAAACGGGGCAAAACAAAGTGAAATAGAGCAAATTAGAGCCACCCCAACTTTCAAATTGGTGCCATAGCGCTCAAACTGGCATCATAGCACCAGTCACGTTGAGAAACAGGCATCATTGCACTGATTCTGGCGCCATAGCACCATTAAATGTTTCAGAAAGTTATTGCTCAATGTTGAGAGTTTTTAAGCACTATTTGATACTTGGGAAGGCACCTATTGGAATTTAAAACTTTTGGAATTTCCAAGAACGTTCAGAGGTTGAAGATAAGAGTAAGAGAAGTAGATTTCGACCTTTTCTGGACAGATTAGTGAGAGATTATGAGAGATATCTGAAAGGAATTGTAAGAACATTGTGTGGATCAGCAGAAGGATTTGTTGGAGGGATTTTCATCTTTCCTTCAAGGAAAAAAGCTAAGTATTGTGTTCTTCATTATCTTATAATTGTTCTAAACACTTTTCTAGTGAATTTTCTTTTTTTTAAACAAAGTTTTCTGTCTCATTTTCTCCACGCTTAGTGAGTAGTTTTCCTTATTCTTTCTCCTTGTGATGAGATGTAATCATGTGTGGCATTAGAATGGTTTGAAGATTTCTTTTACTTCAAAATTGTGATAGTATTTTCAATGATTCATAATTTACTTTGCAAACTAATCACTTGTGAGGATTAAAATCTGTTGTGAAACATAATGACTGGGGAGGGCTATGATTTCACCAAGCTTATGAATTTCACACTATTCTTACAAAGAGAGGGACAAAAATCTAATGAGAGTGAAAATATATGGGAGATAAGTTTTGATGGGTGTAGAGTTGATGTTTCTAAGGTGAAAGACTAGATTCTTTTATCAATTTCAGTCTTGAGTTTGGATCTGAGAGTCCCTTGTAGGTCCTATAGAGAGGGCACAGGTGAGAGGCTAGAATCTGCTGAGCACAACTACACAACCTAGAACAAACTTGAGATTAACCAATGTTCTCTGCTAGCACAGAGAGGGGGTAAAGAATGGGTGTGCTCCTATTTTTCACAATACTACATTTAAACCTTTAAACATTCTATTCCTACATTAATTATGATCTCATTGTAAGGGAAAAGGGATTTTAATTATTTAAGATCTTTCCAAAATTTAACCAATCTCCTTAGATTTCATTTTTATTTAATTTAATCAATTATACTTAGCATAAAAGACTAAAATTAGCCTTAGAGATTTCTTACATCGCTTCTCTCTAGGATCGATACTGGGCTTTTTAAAAAAAAAGCCTTATATTACTTGAAACCATACATATATTTGCATAGCACCACTAGTGTGAAAGCTTATTATCTATTTTCTAAATCATTTATCTATTCACACTAGTCGCTAATTATAATTTGGGCTAAGTTTTTGACAATCTTTTAAAGTATAAAATATATGCGTAATTGTGGGTCGGGTCACCCGAACCGCAATTTCCACCCCCACTTTACACCCACCTCAGCCTAATCTTTGCCCCCACCTGCATTAAAGGACCACTACCTCTACAAGGGAGGAGTCGATGGCCAATAGCTCCGCATCGAGCCTGTCGGAAACACGTATGTTTTCTTAATATAATGACTAAAATATTTTTAATTTCTTAATTTAATATAAAACTAACAATTTGTTATTTCAAAGTTCTAGCTCTAACCTAGACTATTCATGCCATTGGGGATATCATTCAAAGCAAGTATGACTCAACATATTTATCGTGGAAGATGACCTCAATGACCATTCGAGATCTTTGGTTTCAGGAGTCTGCATTATGTATTGTTCACAAAATATCTTAAGTTATTTTTATCTATTTATCGAACAAACATAATCTCTATAATTTTGGAAGATCATTCTTCTGGAACCCTGAGCACGAGGCAGACATTTGGCGTAGCTTCGAGTGCAAGGACAACAATTACCTTTGAGATATGTTTGGCGATATTTGAAACTTGCAACAAAGCCCTCTATGGCTTAGGGCCTGAGATTCCTTGGACTACTAAAAGTAGAGGTAGTAAGCAAACCAGAACAGACAGTCAGACTGTAGAGGCATGAGGCCCTCCAAGCACACTAGTGGGGTGCTCCCACATACAGAATAAAAGCAGAAGCTGGTAATATTTCTTTTTTTTAATTTTTATATAATTTGAATATGTATTCAAACTATTTGGTTATATGGTCAGGCTATGGAAATTGGACAAGAGCCCTCCGTTGTCAATGTACATGAGCGCACCCATTAGAGATAATCCAACCAGTCCTGGATCTATGATAGATCCATTGCAACCCACATAATTCACAAGCTAAACTATTATGATATTAATACATGCTAGCTCTAACTAAATGTAACTACTTTTTTTGTAGCTAAAGGAGAGTCAAACCCAAGCGTAAGATGGCATTCCAATTTATGAGCATGAACCTTCCGTGTACAACCTGTGAAGGGAGGTTATTTAAGGGAAGAATAAGGGTAAAGTCTACAAGCTTGGGTCACAGGGGTTTGCCTATATTGCTTAGCCCTCCAGCAGTGCATCTGCAGCTTCTACCTCTACCACATAGGATAAGGAGATCTCCAGTGCTTTGCTGCATTCTTTGCCGAGATGGAGGCCTGTTGCACTTAAATGAGACGGAAACTAGAGGCCAACAAGGAGGCCAAGTTGAAGGTCAAATTAGATTCCTTCCGATAGTAGATGACAGAGCATGGAAAGTAGTGGCAACATTAAAGGAGGAGGAAGCAACAAAGGATGATGAGGATAAGGTTAAGAGATAGAGGAGGATGATTAGGTTGAGTATTTTTCTTTTTTTATATATATATTTATATTTTGCATTTGAACATATATTTTTTTAAGAATAGTGATGTATATATTTTAGATTAAATGTATTTTATTTATTTTGTTATTTGATTAGATAATTTACAGTTCGACTGTTATTCTATTTTGTTAAATGCTTGGAATGATACATTAAATATTGTGATAACATGTGTGATAATGTAAAAATGAAAGAGAAAATCCATTTTTTTATTTTTATTTTTTGCTGGCTATAGGTTTCTAATGGCTTACCGTTGGTTTCGCAAGAACTTTTAACATCCATAGGTAAAGCAATGGCTAGCTGATGGAATTCTTTACCAACAAATTCAGTGGTCAAATGAAAATGAAAAGCATGACACTTTTATGATAGCTAATCTATTGGTTATAAGAAATGACACATAACTAACAGTTTGCCTGCATAAAAAAACAATAAGTGAGACACTTTCCATAATGTAAGCTATCGGTATTACTAATAGTTAATCAGTCGGTTCTATGAATCAATAAAAAACGACGCTTTGATTTTTCTCAGAAAAAAAAACAACATAAATTTGTCGGTTATGTGCGTGTAATTTTATCTTCAGAATATCATTTGGTTTTGAAATTATCGATAAATGTTTTACCTACAAGCATAAAACTGTCATTAAACTGCTCTAAATATCAAAAGCAATTATTTTTATCCTCATAAATGACATAATTAGGCCATAAGAAAAGGTCATTATTCATGTATAATATGATCAACTATGACCTAGGTTTTTCACGTTTCATGCAGCTCATAAATCCCATTTTTATGGCCTACAAACTTTATCACGGCTCACCAATATGACATATGATACCAACTACGAGCTACGTGACTCATAACTCAAGAAGCTTTTAACTCTGGTTTTTGAATCCTAAAGAATTACCGCAACTCGTGCAGCTCCTAACATTAGCCTCTATGGCCTACATATGTTTTCACAACTTGTGCAGCTCCTAACTTTGGCCTTTGTAGCCTACAAATATTATCACAGCTCATATAACTCCCAACTCTAACTTCTATAGCCTACAGACACGATCACTGCCTGTACAGCTTCAAACTCTGGCCTATGTGGCTTACAAATATTATCTCAACTCACCACTATGACCAACATGATGATCTACACCCTAAATGGTCCATCTCTTAGTAGCTCCAAACTACTAGCCTCTGTGGCTATAAACATTAACGCAACTCACCACTACAATTTATATGACCAATTATGTTATACATGGCTCACAAATCTCACAGCTTCTTACTATGATCTATGTGGCAAACTGACACTCCTGAAACAACCATCTATGACCCACATGGCTAACTAGTTTTATGAATTTCAACTACAACCTCTAGAATAAGTTGGTGCTACATCCATTCTCTATAATATTCATGGCAGACTATTGCTTCCATAGCAATCAACTGAGTCCCTTGCAACGTATTATCATCGAGAACTACATATATTAAAAACAGATTAAGGCTATTATTGATGAACTACTATTGTATATTTACAATGATCAACTTTGTAACTCCATCTTTTCCAATGCAGGAGAAGAGTGGACATGTGTGCACACTATTCATAG
>NEWO01002099.1:25639-36067 GCA_003013225.1 Phalaenopsis aphrodite
TTTAAATATGTAATATCATTTCTAAGCTTTACAGTTTTTTATGGTGGAAACTATTTAGCAAGGAGTTTTTATGCTAAATCACCCCATGTTCTGATAGATCCAGGTGCTATCAAATTCAACAACATATTAGTTTTATCCCTCAGTGAGAAAGGAAATAACCTAAGTATTATGGCATCATCGATACACCATCGTATTTAAATGTAGCGCACAATTCTAGAAAATTGACACGATGTAAATTTGGATCTTCAGTTGGTGATCCCTCAAACTAATTATTTGATACCATTTGGATAATAGCAGGATTAAGCTTTAATGAATTAGCCACTACAGTAGGTTTTTGAATACTACAATGAAGTTCATCTACAGTAGGGTTGGCATAATCTCTTAAAAATCTAAACTCTTGATGAATTTCAGCATTTTGGTTATTTTGGTCTACCATTTCTATAATTTTTTTGGATTTTTCAAAATTTAAAATTTTTTTGGTTTTTCTGATTTTTCTAATAGTTCTTTCTAATTCAGAATCGTAGGGCACTAGTCTTTCAGAAAATAAGATAAAATAAAATAAAATAAAATAAAATAAAATAAAATAAATAAAATAAAATAAGATAAGATAACTTAAAGTTTAAATAAGACTTTCTAAAAATAGAAATTTATTTTTAAAATCAATTTCTCCCCGGCAACGGCGTCAAAAACTTGATCTCTGGATACTGCTAATATTCACAGTAAAACAATAATTCAGATTATATTTCACTTATATTTCCTTACTTTGCAACAAAACCAAAAACTTGATCCTAAACAAAAATGAGAATTTAACTTTTAATTTATATATATTGGGATATTACGCAAGTATACGCAGCGTTATCAAGTAATATAGAATTTTTTTATTAAGACCTGAATATCGAACCCACAGGGAGAATACGCAATATGCCTTATTGAACATCAAACTTTCTATTTTTAATAAAAAGATAATTATTTAAATTAAAGATGATTTTTGCAGTAATGAAAATTTTAATATTTTTTGTATTTTCAATATTTTGATAGAACAATAACAATTTAAAAAGATAACTTAAGTTTTTGTAGAAGAAAAGCACTAAATATGAAATTATATTTCTTCTTGTTGTGAATCAGTAATAAGTATAGGAATTATGTTGTAGAAGTATGCAAATTTTGTTGTGTCAAATAGGAGCAATAATATTCTTTACTCACTAGAGATGCTATAAAGAACATTGGCTAATTTAAAGTTTGAATAGTTCTGAAGACTGGTTAGGCAGAGAAGATACTAGCTCTCATTCTAGAGTTCCCTCGATTCCCTCCACCTGGGGTCTAACATCGCGTATAAGAACCTAAAACAATAAACCAAGTTGAGGGCTTTAACTTGTCACTTTAAAGTCCTCTAACTCTACACCCTTCAATGATTATTTGCCTATTTTTTTGCACTCAATCATTTGAGCTACATTCTCATTCATACAACCTCATGTGATTCTTTCCAATTGTTGACTTGGACAATACCAACCCGGTTTTTGCACGTTCTCACAATAAATTTTAACATCTGGATTGGCCAAACTAAGAAGTAAATGAAGTGCATGGATTTAAATCATCACAACTTCTTCCATCATTGAAGATCAATACTTTCCACAACTTCCATCCAAAACTTAATTACTTATCATTTTAATAAGAAAGATATAAAAAATTACTCAGAATTCATGGATAAAACAAAATCACACTTTAATTTATAAGAAGAAATCATTGTCAAAACAACAACAAGTCTCAATTAAAACCAAAAGTAGTCTCAAAACAAAAAGATAAAAACTTATCTCAAGTCCTCCACCAAACTCTTGAAGTTCCTTTGATTCTCTTCTCTTTACAATCACTCAAAATTAAAGAACAAAAAGGATAAAATAAAAGTAAAAGTGGTGCCTAAATATCTCTCCGAACTAACTCCCCAAATGAGAACTTTCAAAACTTTCCAATACTTTCAGGACCTATTTCAAAGTCTCAATCTTCTTTCTTTTATAATTTTCCAAAAGGTGTCTTCGATTCTCTTCAAAATATGTCTAGATTTGATGTATTTCCCTAAGAGAAGCACCCTTTCATGATAATTTTCGTCCATGGTGGTTATAACCACCTATTAAGCCAATGGGTGCCTCAAAAACCTCTTCAAAATTTGCAAAAACTTATTTTATTCATCCAATAAATGCCACTGGCACTTAGGTGTGGCCTTCTCTATTTAACCAGTTCTTAAGCTTTGGATCTGGTGCTAAGGCGCCAAAATTTTTTTGCACATTTTTCACCTTTTTGCTCCAAATTTGATCCTTTTTCACTTTTCTAAGCATTTTTCACCCTGTTTACTTGTATCTGTAAGAAAAACACAAAAATACCATCTATTAAAGCGTAATATCTCAAAAATAGGTATAAAAATATGTCTAAAAATACCATATATTTTAGGTGTATCACCACCCTATGCACTTGGCACTAGTGACACTTTCTGGTTGTATCCATCCAATCAGACATCTTTGCTGGCTGATAATATCCGAGTGTTTTGATCTTCATTTTCATCTTCGGTCCTGACTGGTGAGCACCACACAATCCGGCATGTACCTCCTTGATGATATTTTGTGTTTCTGCACTGCTCAGACATCGCGGCCACATTTGATCCAAAAATCTTATGTAAAGGACATCTCTCACTAAGGTATATGACATAGCTCTTCTTGTGATATGATACGCCTCAGCCTTGTCTTCCAGCAGCTTTCCAGTCTACAAATATTCTATTAATGGTTTACGTCAATATTCATTGATATCAGCAACTGCAATTGTCACTCCTTTTTTTTTAATCTTATGTAGATTATCGAGGTCAATCTCAGATAAAACTCATCTTCCTTGTACTATAATATAAATGAAATTCTCTGGGAGACACACCAGCTCCTTAACAAGTTTTGCTAGAGTGTCGGCATGGGCATTATCTATTGAGGAATTTGGTAGAGAGTCACCCTTGTATTCTGCTAGTCTTGATTTCAAAATCTTGTATTGTTCTGCAACTTGTTGAATGATGAGTTGTGAGTCACCATAGATGATAATATACATTATATCCATTAAAATAGCCAACTCCAAACTAGTGATTAGTGCTTCATATTCTGCTTCATTATTGTTGCACGGCTTTGTCAGGTGATAGGAGAATCTCATAATACCCTTATCTGGCGTGATGAAAATCAAGCCAATTCCTTCTTTGCCTGGTATAATTATTTGTGATCCTTTGTCTTCTCTGGCTGATGAAGCTCCTTCAAAGTATATTTCCCAATGTTTGACAATGGATGGTTCTACTTGTAATATCTGTTCATATGGCATTTCATCGTTGAGTGGGGACCCAGCTAGTAGTGGGTATGTTGCGAGAAAATTTGCTAAAATTTGTCCCTTGATATAACGGAGGGGAAAAAAAGTTATATCAAATTGTAATAAAATCATTGACCACCTTGCTAAACGTCCAGAAAGTATTGTTTGGGTCATCAAATATTGCAACAGATTAACTTTTAAAATAAGGGTAATCTTATGAGAAAGAATGTAGTGTCTAAGCTTTTGAGAGGCAAAAATTAAAGGTAGACGATGCTTCTCAATAGTCATAAACTTTATCTCCATCGGTGTTAGACGGTGACTCAAGTAGTAAAGCGCATTTTCCTTACTCTTGTCATTGTTCTGAGCTAATAGGGCTCCAAGAGAGGTGATTAAGGCTGTAATATAAAGTATCAACGGTTTTCCAGGGATAGGGGCTGCCAAAATAGAAGGTTTCATTAAGTATCATTTAACGTCCTCAAAGGCCTGCTGGCATTTCTCTTTCCAAATTAATTTGGCATCCTTTTTAATTAATGCTGAGAAGGGCTGACACCTACCTGAGAGATTAGAAATAAGAATCTCAGATATGTCAACTTTCCCTGGAATGAATGTAGTTGTTTTAAGGTTTTGAGAGGAGGCATTTCAAAGATAGCTTTAATCTTATCCCGGTCATCTCGATTCTCTGATGACAAATAAAGAATCCTAGAAATTTCTTGGAGGTAATGCCGAAGGCGCGCTTTAAGGGATTCATCTTAAGATTACACTGTCGTAATCGCTCAAACATGACCCTCAAATCATAGAAATGGTTTATTTTATGTTTACTCTTGATGACCAAATCATCCACATAACATTTTACTTGGTTGTGAATGAGGTCATCAAAAATTTTTGTCATAGCTCGTTGATATGTTGCTCCGGCGTTCTTTAACTCGAATGACATCACTGAGTAGCAGAAAATCCCAATCGGTGTTCTGAATTTTGTAAGTGCTACAGCTTTTCGAGCCATCTTGATTTGATTGTATCCCAATGATCCATCCCTGAAGGAGAAAGTTTCATGTGTCGAAGCGATGTCCACCATCATTTCTGGCATCGACAATGGAAATTCATCTTTTGTACACACTTTATTTAAATCCCTGAAGTCAACACAAACATGAATTTGTCCATTTTTTTCTTAACTGACACAACATTGACTAACCATGTGGGGTATTGCTCTTCTCTTACAAAGTTAGCATCAATTAACTTCTTCACTTCAGCAATGACTTGCTGCTCTATCTTGAGGCGCATCCTTCTAGGAGCTTGCTTCAATGGGATTACATCTTTGTACACCCCGATTTTATGAACTACAACCTCTGCTGATAGTTCTGGCCTTTCATCATAAGTCCAGGTTAAGAAATCTTTAGTAACTTGATCAATTTGAATGATTCTTTGTTGTTGAGTAGAGAACTTATAAATGTTGGTTGGGGTTGTTCCTGTGTCCCGAGATTGATTTCTTTCAATTCATCAACTGTTGATTTAATTTCTTCCTCAAATTATGGCAAAACATCCTCTATCAGCTGGTCGGTTGAGTCATCCTCCAAATTGAGGCAAGCTTCTTCCGATTCACTAATAATAACCATGCAAACTTCTGAATCATCGACTGGTCCTATTGTACCAAGTCCAAGAACTTCTTTCAAGTTAGGAGTTTGACTTTTACAATTTCATAATTTCTTAAAAATTTTAGCTTATCTTTTGGCAATTTCTTTGACACATATCCCTGTTGAATTAATTTTGGTACACAAGGAGAAAGTAGCCAAAAGGTAATACCATTAGTTCATTAGGATTCTCATCCAAATTTACATGATTTTCAAGATTAGCAGAAGCAGAACATGGTAAATTTGATCGACTTTAAACCAATGCTATGGACTTCCTTGGCCTCTAAACTCTTAACCTTTTGAGGGAGAATTGGAGTAAGGGTCCTGGAATTCACATAGTGGTGTATCCGATCATACATTGTCTCATTTTCACTTTTCTTCACATCTTCTAAGGATATCTCGTACTGTGGTTTCTTTTATTTTATTGTCATCATTTCTTCCTCGGAGCTTTCCTCTTCATCAATATTGCTGGTCAACTTATTTCGTTCAGCGATCACATTGGCTCTTCCTCGTCCACGTTTCTGGAGTCGATCTCAGGTATATGGGCTAAAAGGACCTTTACCACCTCATTGTGAAAAGATGATAGTAGATTGTTGAAGCAGAGTTGAATGGACACTTCTTTGTGGTTCCTCTGAATATTTCACTTCATTTGCTATAATTTCATGAGAGAAGACAGTTTTCTTTAGAGGCATGTAGTAGGTGGCGTCTTCATGAATGTCAACTTCATGAACTGAAAACGGTTGTAAATCTCCTTTGATGCAATGTTCTTGGCCTTCCTTATAGTACTTAATGCATTGATGAAGAGAAGACAGAAGCATGTTGTGCTCGTGAATCCATGGTTGACCTAGTAGAGCATTAAAAGAGGACTCGGCGTTGATGTATGGAACTTGGCGGTTGTTACTAATTCTCTAACCTTCATAAGTAATGTAATAAATCTAAGGGCTCTCTCTCCCTTTTATTTGAATCCTCTTAGCATAATTTTATCAATCGTAAGTTCATGAGCCTCAATGTCCAAATAGGCCAATGTCTGTAGACCCGTCAAGTTGAGTGATGCTCCAGGATTTACTAAAACTCTGGACATAACGAATCTACCGATGTTAACGGAGATATAGAGTGTTCAGTTATGGTCAGCAGTACCAAGCAGCAAGTCTTCATCTGTAAAGGTTGCCCCAAGCTATTCTTTTAATGAGCAAACTTCATCCAATGATGTACTAGACAACTGAACTAAGCAAATCTTCAGTTCAAGCAAAGTTGTAACATAAGACTCTCTCATTTCTTTTGACAGGATTAGAGCATAATAAATACTTAGTTTGGCTAGCAACTTCCTAAGATGAACTAGCACGTTATAATCTACTTTATGTAACCCTCCAACCTTTACTTGGTTATGTGCTTCTTCCGCTCCTTAAGTTACTATTAGCACGTTATACTGGCAAAGGCGGAGGTAACACTTCTCAAGTTACTATTTGCTTTCCTTTATCTGTCGTAGCTGTTATTGGGGATAATACCTTACCGCTCCTTAAGTTTATTTTTGTGATTTCTTCTTCTTGAGACGTTGTAGGCAAAACTTTCGGTTTTTTTTCTTCATCAGAAAGATCCAAATTAATAGCAAGTGGTGCACCGTGGCACTCGAGGATTGGTTCCTCACTCCCGGTACTATCGTAATCTGTATTGTCGATGTCTTCTTAAATCTCATTAATGGGTTCATCAGAGTCAAGTACGATTTGAGGATCGGTTTGGGAATTGAGATCGAAGTTAGATTGAACAAAATCAGTTATGTTATCACTAAAAATAGTTAAACCATAGATGAAATCATAATCATCATATTCATAATACCCCGGAAGGGCAAAAAGATAATCATACATGGTCAGGGGTTTGAGGATCTTCTTCCTCGAATCCGAGATAACCAATCTAACAGAGGTAGCCCCTATTCTACCCCTGTGTTATCAGTCTCTATGATGGCATTCTTCTTCTTCTTTTTTGGTTGCACTGGTTTCTCTGGCAAGATCTTCATTTTTGGTTGAGCAGGCTGCAGACTCTGAACTGCTGCTTGTACTGAAGCAGTATGAATTTGATCCAGTATCTTCTTGGATGACTTGCTCCAAACTGTGCTCCATCCATCTTCTTTTGAATAGGGATCTATCGGTATAATCAGCTCGGTCGAAATCATATTTACATAACCTTTTTCATGTTCTTTTAAATATTCTTTTGGGATCGTTATATTCCCTTCTTTAAGATTTTTCTCGAGCCAATCCTTGAAAACGAAACATTCCTCTATAGGATGTCCAAGCATAATGTGGTATGGGCAACATTTGGAGTATCTTTCTTATCTACTTCCTCAGGTTTCTTTGGATCTGGTAATTTGAACTCAGATTTCTTCATTAAACTTCTAAACATTTTGGGTACAGCTTCATCTATGGAGGAGTATACTACCT
Organism: Phalaenopsis aphrodite; assembly: GCA_003013225.1. NCBI lineage: Eukaryota > Viridiplantae > Streptophyta > Magnoliopsida > Asparagales > Orchidaceae > Phalaenopsis > Phalaenopsis aphrodite. The sequence continues at coordinate 33,021 of NEWO01002099.1, forward strand.
TCTTTCCTTATGAAATGGCCATACCTTTCTTATTCTCTGTTTGGTGTGGTCCACCTTGATGTGAGTGCTGGCTAGACTGACCATATTATTGTGTCTGTTGAGCACGTTGTGACGACGGCTGAGAACCTTGACGAGAATGCTCTGCCTTTATTTTCATTGGTTGCTTTCCTTTATTGACCATTGCTACTGTTTCAAACTTCTTCTCGAATATTCTGGCTACTCTGGTCTTTCCTAGTTTCTCCTGAGAATCCATATGTTTAACTTCCTCTTACAGATTACTAGCTTTGCTGAGTTGCTTCTTGAAGGATTTAATGGTGCATCCCTTGAGCATGAAAGCTACCAGCCCATGAATACTTTTGAGTAAGATCTCAACCGCATGATGTTTTTGTAATTATGGTTCACATTTCATGCTAAGGTTTCTCCACCTCAAGATATAATCCACTATGGTCATGTTAGGCTTTTGCTTCTCCATAATGAGGTCTCCAATAGACACATGATGTTGCACTCTAGCAAATCTCTTCACGAACAACTGTTCTAATTCGGCAAATGTCTTGATTGATCTATTAGGCAATTCAACATACCAATCAAATGTGATTCCTGACAGGCTGCTGACAAACTAGCGGAAAAGCAAAGCTTTGTTTCCTCTCGTATCACCATAAATAGCTCGTAAATGTGTTATATAGTGCTTGGGATTTCCAATCCCGTCAAATATCTTAAAGTTTGGTGACACACTAAGGGTTTTGTGTGAGCACTTCAAAATCAAAATCAATACATCTGAGTAGGTTCTACCCTTCAAAATCAATACAACACCCTTAGACTGAGCTAAGGCCTCTTGAACTTGTTCAACCATCTGTTTAAATTCCTTCTCTGGTATAACACTTGATGGAGAATCCTTCTTATATTGATCATCTTTATTTTTTGAGGAAACTTCCCTCCTTTCATAGGTGATATGTATAATCTCTGGATGATTAACTTCTGGAGAGGCTAACTGTTGGGGTTGGGATTGTCCATGAGTTGTAGTCATAGCGGCCATGGTAGTGGCCATCTCTTTCATCATTTTCTTCATTTGGCTTATTTGCCCATCCCTCAGAAAGACAACCCTACGCAGATCATCTACGTTGTTTTCTTGGACAAGAGGTTGAGCATCTCGCGCAGATGCAGCAGCTATGGTTTTGATAACATGAATGTCCATGAAGCTTCTTTGAGGCAATCGTTAAATTCAAAATCTTCATCATCCTCGTCATCAATGGAAACTCCATGTTCTCGAGCTAGCTCAGAAATCTCGACCCTGAGCTTCTCAACATTTTCTTCAATTATTGATTCTTATACCATCTTAAGACTTTGAGGACTCTACTGAACATCCTCTACTTACTCATCCATCTCACTGGCAATAGCTGCGATAATTTCAGTTATTTTGGACCTGTGCTTCTTTCCATGATCCTACCCTGCGGACTCACTATACTATATTGGTATGGCGACCTTGGGTACCCACACCTTTTTCTTTGGCAAAGATGTTTTGAGACAGGGTGTCTCAACATCGGTACATCAAAGAGAGGTATGCTCCCCATGGTGCGGACCAGATACAGTACGAGATAACTTCCTTATCTTTTCCTTCGGAACTTCATGACGGGTGATTGGCAGAATTCTCGAAACCAAACATGACTTAACTGGTCGATGGCCTGTGGGTCTAAGAGCAGCAATAATAGTAGAATAGGTCATGATAATGTTAGTATCAATCCAACTTCTTAAACAAAATCTAATTGAAATGCAAGCAGGTAAAGTTTCAGTTGGTGTCTGAGACTGTCTAGCAGATCTGACCTCCCATCGAATCTCTTTCTTCATGCGAGGGGATACTGCACATCCTACTCTTTTAAGTAATTCACTGAGTGAATCTTCTTTAGCGGCCAATCTCTGAAACATTGTACTGACTCGAGTGATAGGAGTAGGCTTCTTCCTCTCCCCATCATGTCCATGAGATGACAGTGAGGTAGCAGCAATCTTTTGGATATTCTCGTACCCAACAGTGTCCATTAAGGGATGGAACCTACTCCCTTGCAGAAACGGATAGGTCTCCAGTAACCTTGGTTCCTCCTGATGAGGAATTTCATCAACAGACATTTCTTCAGAAATCTAGGCTTTAGTAGACCTCAAAATCTTTTGGTTGCAGTTCCTTCTTTGAGTTTGGGTTAATGGTGCAGTCCTCAAAATCGATCGAATTTCAAATACTGACGGGAGAACAACCAATCCCTTAGTCAGGTCTTCGATAATCATAACCTCTTTTCCCTTAGAAGAAATGCGAACAACAAGCTTAGCAGGTGTCGTGGTGGAAGTAGTCTTTACCTTCTTGTAAGAAGGGAAATCCTGTTGACAGTTCAGGTTGAACTCAGCAGGCGGTTCCTGGGCTTTCAGGATAGGAACTTTCATTATGACGAAGGGAGGTTTCTTGAGGATGACCTCGAGATCTTCAAACCCAGCTTCAAACTTGATGGTGGGGGCAATGTTACGGGCATTACGACTCATCAGCGGGTTGAACAAAAAAGTGAGCTTTGGGAATGCCATTGCAGCAGCTTCAAAAAGAAAGCACTGGGGTTAGTTATTTGGCCAATACCTTGCAATTCTAGTGTGAGCACTAAAATCAACATAGATCGATCTGTAGACTGGGTAAGTCTTTATTTAGTTTATGAAGATTTGAAACTTTAGTAAAAATAGTTTGAAATTTTGAAGATTTAATTAATATAAGAAAATTTAAGAAGCAAGCGCAACACAACCCAATTCTATTTAATTTTCAAAATAGCAAATCAAACTAGAAAAGGAAAATAAAGTCTTATACTTTGTGCGAGACTATCTTTACAACACACAATCCCCGGCCGAAACTAGTCCACCAACAGACCTATTGGAGGTTCAACCCCATACAAAGATTAAAAGTCCTAATGAACTTTTGAACCTCTCTGTTCAAAGGTGATTGAACAGATGGTCCTGAAGTCTGAAGGAGTTGACCGTACATTACCAAGACAGAAATGGGTGAAGTATGTCAATGGAAAAAATGT
>NEWO01002100.1:21736-45007 GCA_003013225.1 Phalaenopsis aphrodite
AATACCACGAGTCTCCATCGGATCCCTTCATCTGTTGTCCATAAATTGTGGATTACATCAAGACAAAGAACATCATCTAGCCAAAAAAAAAACTTAAATGGTGTTTATGAGTGGTGATGAGTGATGGGTGAGAGAACATACGTCACTGGCAAAGAATGTCTTTGAGATGGTGTAGTTGGAGAAGTTGGTAATGAAAGATTTCCGTAGGATTGGCTGCACCAACTTTGTTAATATTATCAAGCTACCCTCGTAAAATAAAATAACATCATTTGGTGGCCTTAACTATATATCCCTGTATCAAAATACTTTTATTTTAGGGTTTTTCAATACTCACGTTACTTAGCTCACCATGCATTTTTTATATGAAGTTTTTCTTATAAGTTTATATATATATATATATATATATATAGAGAGAGAGAGAGAGAGAGAGAGAGAGAGAGAGAGAGAGAGAGAGAGAGAGATTGTCACTGAATGAGCTATTGTTGTAGTGGATAGGTCAGTGTGCATGTCATTTTTCTCAATGGTTGATATGAGTTTGGCTTCCTACTTGTTATTCTCTGCATAAATTGGTGTTTTCTTATTGCATGCAGCTACTTATTTTCTCAGCTACCGGTTTTCTAAAGCTTTTGTGCATTTTATATAATAATGACATTTGAATCGTGGATGAATTAAAACATGAATAACGACTACTTTAGTCATATTTTGGAGGAAAATGCAGGGCCAATCCGGGGCTCTTTCTCGATGAAACCTAGGTGAAGCTTTGCTCGTGTGGACCCACCCAGATATCACTATCATAAGTTTGGAAAATAGAAATTGTATTAGATACATATGAAGATATTTGCTTGATTAAAAATAATATTTGATAAAAAATTCAGTGTATTTGACCAGAAATACGATGTACACTCATGTCAAGAATAAGTAATTTTGGATAAATTTACTTATTCTCAACCAGAGGTTGACCGACCATGATGACGAACGGGCCTATGATTGCGTAAATAGAGATGGATCGGCTCGAAGATGACCCGCTAGAGGCTCACAAACCGAATGTTACAATAGTCGTTTGATCGAGGGCTGACTGGTTAAAGAGGGTCAGCATTGTAATTATCATTTCATGATATTCACAGTCCACAATAAATAGATGAATAATAAATATATTAGAGGTTGTTGAAATCATATACCAAAAGTCCTCATTTCTCACATCTTTCTGTACGCTTGTCTCTCTTTATCATACTATATTCATTGAATGTGATTCACGAATAAATCAGGGTTCATCATAACTACATAAAGTTTTCAAAAAGATTATAGGAGATATAAAAAGACTTAAATTTATCTGCTGATTCAAGCATTGCTTTTAGTCTAATTGATTTCTGACTTTGACCGCCCAGATAATATTAAATTTTAGGATTAATGCTTTATATTTTGAGTGGAAAAAAAAATAATCTTAATTAAATATGGGATTAGAGATAATTTTGAACGTGACATTGGTTTGGTTAAGAGTGGGAAAACTGTCCACGTCCACCTGAAACAGTGACGCCGGCAACGGACCATGCCCTGCGTGGCTTTGTTTGTTGGTTAGATCCTGTGCGTAGATGGAAATACGGAACGCCACGTGGCGTTTCGTCGCTTCACCGTTTTGCTTTTGATGATGGCACCCTAGTAGTGAAGGCAATCCGCATCATCATTATTGAAGATTGCTTGAGAGCAAGATCAAGGAAATAAGTAATGCTCTAAAAAAGTATTATTTTTTATAGTTTATTTATTTATTTATTTATTTAATGAGACAAATAATTCTATTAATTTTTATAATAATATTCATCATCAATAATTTTAATCTAATTATTGAGTATTTATTTTATCTAGCCACCTAATTATTTGTAGGTTCCATTTATTTTTTATCGTTTATTTTACATAATTAAATCACATAAAGTTATCTTTTAGACTATATCATCTTTGATAAATATTTTTTTATAATATATCTCTTATGTAGTTATTAAATAATTAGCATTAATTGCATTTATTAAGTAATTTCATTTCAATAAAAAATTTATTTACCATACTAATCAGCTTTACAATAATCGCCTCATTAATTAGTTTTCTAAATTTATATTCGAATCATAATATTTTTTATATCTTACAAAACTATATATGATGATATTTATTTATTTCAAATACCTATTAAATTATTTCTTCGTCACATATATCTTTATTTATCTTTTTTCATTGAAAGATTTAAGTACGTACGACTCAATTTTTGTGTATTTACTAATCTAGCTAACAATTAACCTTCAATGTGTACATGTACATACCACCTTACTTATGTATGAAAATATTTATTTCATTTTTTAATGGTTAAAATAGTGATTTTTTTTTATGTGATATGAAGGATTTGAGAAGTATAAATGTAAAATAAAATAAAATTTAGGTGTTAGATATGTAAATACATTAAAATTTAATTATATTGTACTAATTTCAACGCTCATCCTAAGCTGACTCCCCGACCATGCCATATAATTGATCTAATTACTCAAAATTTAAAAAATCACAAAATGCGTTAATTTAATTATTTCGAGTCAAATAGTTATAAATTTGGTCAATCATATTACTTAGATAAATATCTTTTTATTTTTGTATTTTTTTCTCCTCAGCAAGGGCCACGTTCATGGGACTAGGTCAATTAATTCGGCAATATGAAAAATAAAAAATAATTTTAAAAAAAAAAACCTCGACTTTTTCATACATGCAAGATCAGCTTGTCAAGATTTGGAAAAATTATTGCATACACACCACATGCAGAGATGTCCGATCTACACCGTAGATCACGGTGATCTACGGTGATGATGTAATCAAATTTTTCTTGTCTGTATCTTACGGTGGGGCCCGCCGAAAAACATCATCACCGTAGATCACTGTTATCTACGGTGTAGATCCGACACCGCATGTGTCTCTCATGCGGCATCAGTTTTTGGGTGGCTAAATGAAAATTTTTATTTCGACATTATTTGAAAATTATGACCTGATATTTAAGATTTTATGTAATTTTTTTATCTTATATATAAATATATATATATATATATATATATATATATATATATATATATATATATATATATATATATATATATATATATATATATATATTTATATTTATATATATATTGAAGAAATTCTTAATTATAATGAGCATAATATGTCACATTTTAAAGATATTCATATCTATGAGATTTGTTATTAGTACATAAGTCTAAGTAAGAAAAAGAAAATATTTATACTAATTTTTATCATATAATAACTTCAAAAAAAAAGTTATTGAAAGATAAATTTGCTATAATAAAGCTAAAAAATAAACTTTTTCCCACAATATATCATTAATATCACTTATCAACAACAACAAAAAATTAATTTTTCACTTTGATAAGATTCTAATTAGTTTTAATGGTGGAATTAGAGAGGTGATAGGGAGAAACCAACATTATTTTTTAATTTTGTCAAAATCACCAAATGTCAAAAATTACTAAATTACATGAACTATATAAGAAAAATAAATAAATAAAGAATAATATTTATATAAAGCAATCTCAAATTTCAAGAGGCAGTTGCTCGCTCTGGACATAACCTGATTACTCGCTCTACCCACATGGTTGTGAATATGATTCACTCCTTGTAAATTTTTCAAACTGTTATTCATATAAAACAATCTCAAATTTCAAGTGGCAGTTGCTCGCTCTGAACATAACTTGACTCCGTCCTCCCCCCACTTGCCCGCGAATATGATTCGCTCCTTATAAATTTTCTAAGCTGGCTTGACAAGCTAATGCACACAAAGGGTTGGTCATTGGCTAAGCCATTCCCACTGGTGCTATCCACATTGGATGCCATAAGAAATTATTCCCTATAGATTTTCTCTGGTCTCCAAGACTCCAACTACCCACAAAGACTTTTATATGTGCTGACAGAATGTTGTCCGGTGCTGTGGTCGATGATAATTTGGTTTGTTTGAGCTAATTTGAATAGAGTATTGTTTTTTTGTTTAAATTAGTTTATATTATTTATTTAATAAGTTGGAGCCAAAACCTAATATATCACTTATTTTAGAATCCTTTAGTGTGGAGCACCCAAAGAATTGATGTTTACAAATCAAGGACAGAGCTTATTCATATTTAGACAGTAATGATATTTTTTTTCTTATTTCAATAGGATATATTAACATAATAATAAGTCACATTGCAAAATTCCATAGTCCAAAATTAACTTTTTGAAGTGATTAATATATTTCTACATTGGTTGTGTGCTAAAGATTAATTTCTATTTCCAGGCCTTTTATTTGGAAATTGTTGAAGATGGGTGTATTTGTTAATATGACATCCAAAAATTATTCCAAATAGGTAGAAATTTTGATTAATTTTTTGCTTTTATTTGATTTATTTTTCGACACGAGGTTTTGAATGTTGTGCAGGTTTAAAAATTTAATTGTTTAAATAAGAAATCATATCATCGAAAGTAGTACACCATCTCGAGAGATAGAAGTATTACTTTACGATGGGTTCAGTTATCTAAATTAAGAAAATTTGGATATTTGCATTGGTCTGTATTAAAACCGACAAAATCTTTCTCATATCTAATCAAAAGACTAGATAATGTTTATATTAATATGGGGTTCCTTAAATTTCCTATAAGGGCAAGTCACTATAGTTAATTACATCTCAAGAAACAGATTTTACTCATGAAAAGTCTTGATTATGGTTGTGATTTTAACTTCAATAAATTCTTAAGTTTAAGCTTCCACAATTGTTTATCTGAAACTCCAAATGAGAAAGACTGAAAAGTGTAATAGTTATTAATGGAACCCAAATGAAGAAATGTACGAGATGTCAAAGATACTAAAAGACTTAGTGACAACTCAATTATCTTATCATTCAGTTGTAGTGATTTCGAAAGAAGTTTATTTGATGTTTTATCTTGACATTTTATTAGAGTTTTAGGACTTAAATCACATGATATATGATCGTGAGAAAACCTAGGATGTGAGGATTTATGTCATAATTAGAGGCGCAATCTCGAAATGTTGGGTTTGAAGTGAGGTTCCCTGAAAGAAGTGAAACCTCTGAAACTTAATCCAAAAGAAAGAAAGAACACAATCAAACTAATGCAATGGACTTACAACCCTATCTAGAAAGGGATGCCATCTAACCATCTAATCACATTTAAAACCATGCAAGACCAGTCTCAATGTTAAAAGATATGGTAGGTTGTTATTTCTTAAAAGTATTTGGCCTTGCAACTTTATTATAAATCAAGCTGCCAAAGTATAAATGATATGCATAAAATCATAAAATTAATACAAAATATTTTTGAAACTTAAAATTTAGGCATTTTATAGCTCTTCACACTGAAATGTTTTTGTTACTTCTTTTAACTTGTCGTGTCGAGTGAATCAGAGCAGTCGTGTAATATGTTATGCAAGTCCATGATGGTGAATGTTTAAAGGATTTTTTCATAAGGCCAATAGAAATGCAAAAGGTTGAACTCACTACTATAAGACGTATGGTTTTTACAGAACAACCATCCCCTATTGTGCAATGTGTAAGTGCTAAAATACTTGGAGTAAAAGCAGGATGATTATGTGAATGCCTGCGGAAATATTTTTGTGGCTATCCCAAAATTAGAAAGAGATTTCTACTCAATTTTATTTGATATCAAATTAAGTTTGTTTTATATGAACGATGTTTTTTAGGGTAGTGAATGCAATAATTTAGGCAATTTTATTTTGTTTATGAGTTTTATTTAATTTTGAAAATTTTATTCAAATTTATTTTTTTTTATTTTAGGTCATAAATTTAGTCTTTAGATGAGCCTACCGATAAATCTAAAAAAAATGACAGCAAAGCACAGACTTAAAATGGTAGTAGACAGATCAACAATCACAAGAATAAAGGTAGACTGTGGGTGTCAATCCAAGATGTATGTCAGACTCATCGACTAACATCATCTGAACCATTATTGTTGGTTTAGTTGAGGTTCATCCTTTCACTTTTCTTTTCATCCTCTTGTAGGTAGTTCAGATGTTGATAGTTAATCGACTAAAACATACTCTATCTATAAAAGAAATGGTACAATGTAGAAAGTAAACCATATGTTTCTATAGCAACCTAACCATTTTAACTATAACAACCATTCAAAATAAAATTAGCTCACCCTAAGCATACTATGACAAACTTGAAATATATTAAAATAATCTATGCTAACCTAGTGTCATATAGAATCATTTACTTATCCTAGTAGAGTCTAGCTAACAAAAATATCAATCACAGCACAGCTTTTATCTACTTTTATGACGTCTAAGAGGGTTAGTGCCTTATGATGTCTTGAAGTGGGTGAATTGTGAAGTGTGAGGGTCAATTACTTTTTATTTTTAGATGGCCTTAGTCAAGATGCCCATGACCTTCTATCATCCTAGAGACGTTGTATTGGATTTACTTAGTTAAAATTAATTATTAGTATTTCTTAACCGAAAAATTCTTGTCATCAACCATGGGTTCTGTCATCTAAGATGACTTCGTAGACCTAGAGGTTTATTATTATTATTGTTCAACTTGTGTTCAGTTCTGTTTGTTTATTTGGGGTTTATTTTACATTTTAATATCTTACATATTTTATAAGTTAATACTTATTATCTTATTCAACTTTTATTTAGCTTTTAATCAATTTAGTTTTTAATAGGATTTTCATTAATTTTATTTTTACTAAGATTGCCATTAATTGGTTTCATATTTACTAGAATTATCTTTATGATAACCCTGATCAAGATCCTGTAGTTCTGTCATCTTAGGGTCATTAAGGTTTTTAGTTTGCCCGGTTATAACTAATCAAAAGAGTTAATATTGTTAGCAACCATGAGTTAACTCATCCAAAGCTTTCTCAAAGATTGGGGGTTTGTTTTTTAGCTTATAATATAGTTTACTTTAAGTTTTAGTGACTTATAGATTTTATGATTTTTTTTTTCAATTAGGTTTAAATTTTAGGATTTGTTATGTTTTTAAGATTTGTTATGTTGGTTTGATGTTTTAACTATTTTTTCATTAATTTGTTAATTTTTATTAATTTAGTTTATTTATTTAGTGGAGATTTCATTAGAGTCTAAATTTGAGGGTATTTCTATGAATTAATCATTATTGAATTAATCCACTTAATTCTGCTATTAAGAACTAAGAAATTTATTAAGCACTTTCTTCTCACGATTTTTTATTTATGCTTTTAGACTTAGCTTGATTAACAAAGGGGTTTTGTTATCATTTCTAGGTGTTTAAGAAGAGTGCGAGCCTACTCTAAGTTTATATTTTAGTGTTCCAATTGATTCATTTAAGCATAGTTTAATTAATTTTTATGAGCTTGTAATGCCTATAGTTGTTCTCAATTAATCTTTTGCTTTGATTAAGTGTTAATTTTCTTGATTAACTCCACCTTTTTTATACTTAGGTTTATACTTTAAATTTTAACTATTAATTTCCCTTCTTATTTGAGTGTTAATCTTTATGCTTAAGTTACTCAAGATTTTTAAGTTCAATTAACACATAATTTTGCTGAGTTTATATTTTGTGTTTTAAAAGATCTAAATTTTAAATTATCCTATAAAAGTGAGTTTGTAAATTTCTAAATTATCTTGTGTTTAATTGATTTTTTAATAAGTTTAACTTAATTAAGCCTACTGAATTATTGAGAATTAGATCAATATTTTTAGCTTTCTTAACTTGACTTGGTTATGTTATAGCTTAGGTTGATTTCAAAATTACTTTTTAATGTAAGTCTTAATTTTTTTTTAATTGGTTGATTGGCTTAAATAATTTATACTTTAAGTTTATTGGGCCCTATTTAGGACAAAGAGGCAAATTTCTAAATTTATAAACCTACCCTCCTTGGGTTTCATATAATTTTTAATTTTCAGAGGTTGGAATTATTATGTTGCTTTACAAGTTCAATAGTTTTATTTTTCTTTTTAGTTTCCAATTGGGTTTATATTTTTGTGAATTTTATTGGAAATTAGGATTTTTATGCTTGAAGATGCCCTCTTTCCTTAGAAAAATTAGGGAATATCCTCATAGGTAGGTGCATGTTATATTAAAATTTCATTAATTTTTATATGTATTTAGTTGTTTATGGCTTTTAAATGGTTAGAGGCTTTAATTCACTTTTTATTTAATTATTAATTAAATTATTTAATTTTCATTCTTTATAAATTTCCCTCACTTCACTGAATTCAAGGGCATTTTAATTTTAATTTTGTGATTTTTACTTATTATGTTATAGTTATTAAAATGGTTTATAATTTATGGAATTAATTAAATAAATATACCTATTTTTCTACTTCTCCAAGCGGCTGCCAGTGCAACCTCAGATTCATCAAAAGACCATGCAGTTCTCTACCATTTTCTCAACTGTCCAGGCAAGCCGCTGAGATGGCATTGTTCTGTTGCGCTAGGGAGATCCATCGATTCTGCACATATCAATCTTCGTCATTCATTTCAAATAGACAAAAATAGATGTCATCAATTCATCGTCCTCATGGGGCAAGGAACATAGAGTTCTTCGTGATCTAAGGTTAATATATCTTGATTTAGCACGCTAAAAATTGATCTAATTGAGCCTAAACATGTATCTAGGCCTAACACGTGGATCTATAGAGTTAATTATCCATGAATTTAAGTTTTGTTTCCCAAAGCTCCGAGGATGGATTAAAGAAATTTTGGTTAGTATCTTAGCCCAAGAGATTTGCCTCAATTGGTGTTCAAAGAGCTTGGCTTGGTTATACACAACTTCTATGAGCCCTAATTTGATATAAAATTGGGCCTTTGTACAATCTAGACTAGAATGTGGTTTGAGTTGGTGTTTGATAAGGTTAGAGACTGTGAGAAATTGGGAATTTGACTAGGAATAGATTTTAGACCTCTATAAGGAAAGTGAGAGATTTGGTTTTCAGTTTAGGGAAATTTGAATATCAGGTCGTGAGGAACCCAAGATTTGGCTGATAAAATTAGGGCTATTAAGTAACAGAGAGGGCTTGGAAATGGGGGGAATTGACTGCTTATGTATGAGGCTTCAAATTTTGTAGCAAGGATAAATGTTTTGGCTCAATGGTTGGAGAGTTCTCCTTTCTTGGAAAGCTCTCGAATTAAGACTTCTTATGACAATGAGAGGCCATGGAGGAGCTTGGATATGCTTTGAGCTTTCCTCTAAGCTAATTGGAGCTTGGAAAGAGGGTGCGCAAAAACATTAGGTTGGATGACATGCCTAAAAATGTGTTAATTTTTATATATATTTTGGCTCGTTATGAATGTATTTTGCATGTTTTTGGTTACAGGTACAAGAGATGAAATTTTAGAGAAAAAAGAGCAAAAACGGAGAAAAACGGGGTCATATGGAGCAATGGAAAACAAAGTGAACTGGCGTCTAGGCACCATCTTCTGGCGCCTAGGTGCTAGACCCTATATGTGGAAATAAAGAGCCCAAAGCCATGTCTCTAAGATATGGTGCCTATATGTCAGGCAGTTATACATGCTTCTATAAGGCTAGCGTTGCTTAAACATATTAATTTTTATATATAGTTTGGACCACCTCAGCCATTGGTTAGATGTCTATGCGTCAGAATCAGTTTTCTTCTAAATACATTGAATTTAGATGGATTTTGAACTGGCATCTTAAGTAACTCTTGGGAATTTCAAGTTTTATTTAAAAGAGAACTGCCAGCGCTATTTTTGGTTGGAGAGTTGCCCAAAAGAAGCTGTCGGTCACCAGAATCGAAATTTCATCGCCCGCTTTGGAAGGACGTTTTAATTTACATATATATTTAGTTGTAGAAAAATATGAAATCAAGCTGATCCCATATTTTTCATAGTTTAAATGAAAGAGCACTGTACCTCAAATTATGTATCTATCCCGAAGGATAAACACAAGACTTGAGGATGAGGCTCGATCAAATAAACTAAAAGATATATGACGTCTGTTTGGTCTGTGAAACTTTTTTATTTGCCGAGAAGTTTCCCTATTTAATATAAACAATTAAATAGGGTTTATATTAAGCTGGGTTCGGACATGCTTCATATAAGGGCAAGCCCTTATAGTTACTTACATTTTAAATGGCCGAAGTCACCTAAGAAAACTCTCGATAAAGATCATGAAATAATATCTTCAAGGAGTTTCAAAGGGTAGGACTTTTCAATGAGATTGGACGTAGAGGTGTGAAAGAGGATTGATTCAAATTTGGAACATTTTGTTGTGGAGTCTAAAGGAGGAAGAACTAGGAGATGTCATGGATTCAGAGGAGAACCCCGGTGACATCTCAAGCTATTCTAATGTTTGGCTTCATTTTTTAGGAGAAATATTTAGGTATTTCATCCTATCAATTTTATTAGTTAGGGCTTACATTTGTGTGAAACTATCACACAAATAGCCTGGAAGATGTGAGAGTTTAGGTCGTGACAAACGACGACCTCAGAATCGTAAGATGAGTTGGGGCTTATATTGTATAGCAGGGATGTACAAAGGTCTAAAGATAAGGTGAGGATTTAAGTTGCATATGCAAGCAACCTCAAAGTCCTATGGCTTTGTTGCTTATATCTAAGGAAGGAAGATTGGTTTAGCTGGGGAAGACAGGTTTTGCTGTTGAAGATGGTTGTGTTGTCCACCATGCTAGCTCCAAGCTCCTTGCTACGATGAGTTTGAGTTTTCTAGTGTGTCAAGTTATGATGTCAAATCAAGTAGCCTTATGGTTGAAGTTCTTTAAATTTTATGGGGGCATGTTAAAGTTGATTAGAGCGACACCACTTATGATCATACGGTTCCCTTGTTCCGGCACCACTATTTTCTATTGGATTCACTTAGTTCAAATGAATTTACTAAACTCAACTTAATGAGTTCCATAATTTCATTTAGACCGTGGGAAGCCTCGTTAGCAACCGTAGATTACCTCCTCCAAGGAATTCCCGATCATCCGATAGAGACATCTTAATATAGTTGAAGTTGTAATTTTGTGTGATGTTTGTGATTAAATTTTGAGTTGTTTTATATTTTGAATGTTGTGGAGGTGAATTTTATCTTGGCTGATTTTAGTTTTAGTTTTGGTTTTGATTTTGTGACTATCTTGATAGTTTTAACTTTCATGCAGTGTGACATCGTTGTCTAGCATGCAAATTTGTGTAAGCATAAAAGTACAAGAAATACAACGTTGAAAATTGTAAAAGCGTACATGATGAGTCTTCTCGTTCGACCACCTGAAACTCAAAATACATGTGAGGGCAGTTCATGTAGAGGCAAAAAAATAAGGTTTTAGTAGTTTTCCTAACCCTATGTCATATCTTGGCGGGTCCTTAGGAGTTTAATTAAGGATGATTTTGCCAAGAAAAACATATTAAGTTTAGCAGATCTCTTAGGTATCCAACAGGTTAAGAGGAAGAAGCAGGTCCATGCTTCCCTCTTATCACCTGGTGAAAAGCCTCGAGCTCATTTAAACTTATTATGTTACTTAGTAATTCATCCTATGAACACCCTAATGCTCAATGAACATTGATGTCTCAATTATCCCTAAGAGTAAGATAATTATCATTTGTAATTTAANAGAGTAAGATAATTATCATTTGTAATTTAATTTTAATGATTATGTCGGTGAAGACCCTTAAAGAGGTAAGTTAGTGTTGTTGGAACACTTAGCCAAATTTTGGTCCTAATTGGGCTTGTAATGTCTGAAAGATGTTTTAATTTTAATTGTGTTTATTTTTCTAATCCTCATTTAATCAGTCTTGATTTAACTTAGATTACTACTAAGCTCTTAAGTCCTAGGTGAGTGTCTTAATTAGTTTTGAAAAGGTTAAGCTTTAGGTGATCATGATTCATTATTTGAATTTCATTTGAAAATCAAATAGGGGTATTAAATTGATTAATTATTGACTTTAAAAGTCATACCCCTAAGTCCTAGGCTCTTTTTATTTTAATAAACTTCCAAATTTTAATTATCTAGAAAATTATTAACTTATCCTTTTAATTAAAAAAGTGAGGTTGGTTTCTACCAATTAACCTCTTGTGTTTCAAACATCCAAATAAATTGATTAAGATCAGAGGTTGCTCATTTCCCTCCTTGAATTAAGCCTAAATGTTAATTAAGGCTAATATTCCAAAATTACATATTTGCCCCTAAGGCTCTAACACTTCATCAAATTCAATTCAAATGACTTTGAAATTTTTATCCTACCTCATTCATGGGTCAATTATTCATGGGTTAATTAAGACATCAGAGGAAAAAATGTGGTTTTTCAAATATTAATATAATTTATATAATTATTTTCATGCAAAAATGAAATTTCTCAAAGAAAATTTGCTAACTTGACCAAGGTGACGCCTAATCACTTGAAATTTTTACTAGAGGTAGACCTAGACCAGAGAAGCTTTTTGCCAAATTTTATGATTTTTTGAATTTTATTTGAATTTTAAGAATTATTTTAAGTTATTAAATATTAAATATTTTAAATGGAAAAAAATTAAGTTTTATATTTTTGAAAAATCCTCCTGAGGTCAGAGAACCCAGAGGAGAAAATTTATATAATTCTAATTTTTATTTGATTTATTAGAATTATTCTTAGTGAAAACCCATTTTAGCCTTTAAAAATCATTTTTAAGCTTTGAAATTTAGTATCTTTATTTAGAAAATCAGGAAAAATATTATAATTGTTCCTAAGTGCTTAGGAAGCAATTTAGAACATTTCCATGAATTTTTTTTATTTTTGTAATTTTTATGGATTTTTAATTATTTAAGTATTTAAAATAGGCTAAAAATGAAGTTTTTATTTTAAATACCATGTTATTCTTAGAAAAATACCCTTGATCACGGAGAACTCAAAAAATAAGTTTTTTTTGTAAATTTTTTAATTATATTTTAATTTTAAAAAAATCATTTAAGTGATAAAATGATACTTATCTTTAAAAATCAACTTAAGCCATCAAATGAACTCAAAATGCTTTGAAATTTTTATGGTGAGTTCTTTAGATCCTAAAGAATAATGGAGATAAAAATAAGTCATTTTGTTGTTTGTATTTTTCAAAATTAATTATCTTAATGATTTAGGGTTTGTGAAGATTAGGTGTATTTTAAATGACTTGGCTCATTAAAAATTTTCTTAAAAGCTCTTTGGTCTTCATAAACCTCCCAAAATTTTCTTGGATTTTTCTAGGCAACATTGTAATTTCCATGATTATTTTAAGCAAATAATGTACATAAACTTGAAAAATATGATTCTCTATCTAGGGACCTCTTCTGACTTTGGAAAAATTAGGGGATGTTTCCTAAGATAGAGGCAACAACATGCTCAAATTTCAAGTCATAGTGTGATTAGTACAGGCATGGAGAATCAAAACCTCCAAATCAGTACTTAATTAATTAAAAATAAAATATGCATCAAATGGACTCCAAACTATTTCCACATTGTTCTCCTCTGTTCACTGAGCAAGAGGGTATTTTTATTTTATTTTTTTAATTTTTCTACACCAAGATATGGATTTTTGAAGTTAGGGGTATTTAAATAAAAAGGAAAAATCCCTATTTATCTATTTAAACAGCGTGTCGCCATGTAGATCCTAGGCAGCTCCAAATTCCACGCGGCGGGCTCCCATTTGACGCCGCCATCCACATAAGCAGCCACGCATCCCACTGTTCATGTAAGGAAGTGTTGTTCAGGTTCATCTCAACCGTCCATCTGATACACGCATGATCGGACGACACTTCGTCATCGTCCCCGATAGTCTAGCCCGAGAACCGTCCATCTTCTAGCCTTAAGGTCTCTCTCATTTCTTAACCAAATTGGATGAAATTTTTTCTTAAAACGCTCATCTAGACTAGACAAACACATCCATAAGGTGATTAAGCCATCAAATAAACTCTAAGAGAATGGAGAATCAAAAGAGGCTCGGGAGGGAGAGAGATTTTATACCTTTGCTCTGAGAAGTGAAGCTTCGATCAGAGAGTCTTGGCACATCGTTGTGATCCAACGAGGCTAGGGATTGAGTCTTTGGTCTTGGTGTAAGGCCTAGGTATGATTTTGATAACGGACGAATTTGGGTGTTGGTCTAGAGCTATGATAGAGGCTCCTTGAGAGGGGAATTTGATGGGGCTTAAGCTTCTTTCACTGTTGTAAAGGAGTGGGTGAAGTTAATTTGAGTTTGATAGATTGTGGAGGTGTATTGGGTTCTGTCCTGATTTTTGGCAAGATTTCGAGCTCAAAATTGAACTCTGGCAGTGGAAATTGGTTAGGGAAAACAATTGGAATGCATTGAGGGGATCTTAGGGAAGCTCTGTGATCAGTTTGGGGAGGTCTCTCTATGAAATTTTCAGCACCACCTCCCATGTCCGTGGGAGGTGCTTTTTATAAAATTGGCAAAGGGGTGGTTGTCATGGCCAATTAGGGGTGCATTGTGCTTCTTAGATGGAGGGCAAAGGAGCTCTACAATTTAATTTGGCTGAACTGGCCTCTAGGTTTGATTTGGGTGAAGTTCCATGGGGGTGACTCTCATTTTTGAGCTTCTCTGGTGACTAGGTCAGCCGACCATGGCAGGGGAGGTGGCTAGGTGCTCACGGCATCCAAGGGAATCTGTCAAAGCAATTTAATGCAATGGGGTTTAGTTTTGGTAAGGGTATCTTAAGCATGTGTATTTTTGGGAATAAGATCCCTTAATTTGGGGGCCTTTTGGTCCATGGCTCATCTAGCTTGGATTAGATGGGCTTTGGTTCAATCTTAGGGTCTAACCAATGGCTGAGGTGGACTTAATTTGATGACTCTGGGGTAGTTAGGCCATCTTTAATGCATGGGTTCAATGTGGGTCCAAGTGATCAAAGCTTGGGTTTGGGCGAGATTAGCCATATCAATTGACCCAATTGATTGATCAACATTGTGTATATGATGGTTATGAAGATTTTTTGTGAAGGGTTGAAGTGATTTTGAGTTATATTGGTAGGTCAATTTGAGGGATTTTTTTTTAAATTTCGCCAATTTGGGCATGTTGGGTTAGACATGGGTCTAGGTTGAGCTAGCCTTGAGCTAACTCCAAATTGAATGGTCCACATGATCAAGGGAGATATTGTGAAGATTTTTCATGAAGGGATAGAGTGGAAATTTTGGGGTTAAGGCCCTCAATTTGGAGATATTTAGAGACATGGTCAAGTTGGGGTAAATTTGGGAGGCTTTTTGGACTTAGGTTGAAATCAAATGAAATTGAGGCCTTGTCAAGGCAAATTGAAGGTAAATATTGATGTATGGGGATGTTATGAAGGTTTTTAATACAAATTGTGGCAAATTGAGTAGGCCATGGGTTCAGTTTGGTGGAACCAAGTCATAGGGCCAAAATTGGGTTTTTGGTTTAGCTCAAGATTGGGTTCAAATCATGGACCAATTGATCTTGTATTTGGTTTATATTGATCACATCAAGGGTGAATTTGAGTATAGAATTGAAATTGGGGTAAATTGATATCAATTGGATAGACATTTGAGGTAATTTGGGGAAAATATGGGCCTTTAAAGAGCACTTTGAGGGTTTTGGTCAAAGATGATAAAATTGGCCAAATTGGGTCATGTGATGGTTGATAAAAATGAAATTGGGAATATTTGGGGGGTTTTGGGAGTTTTTGGAATTTTTTGGAATTTTTGGAATTCGGGGTAAGAAGGGATATCTTGGTAATTTGGCCAATTTTGGTGATTTTGGGTAGTTTGGGTGTTTTCAAGGTGTTTCAAATGATTTTTGAACCGAGTTGGGTATTTTGGGTAGATTTGGAAATTTTGGCCAAATTTGGGGTTCTAAAGGTATTTAGGTAATTTGGGGGAATTTAGGGGCAAAAGGCTAGGTTGGGTGTCTTGGTAGAGTTGGAGTGCCAACCACCATCAATAAGTCATGGACCAATTGAAACCTCATTTTGGGTCCTCTATGTAGTGGTATTAGCCAAACCCTAGCCCAGGGCTAATGGGTTTAAGGGACCACCTACAGGAGTCTCCCAAAAGTATCAAGAGACCAAAGCCTAGAAATTCTAGGTTTAAGGTAGTGAGTGATTGTGAGTGTAAGTGATTGGAAGTGAGTGCCTTAGCCCTAGACCAACTATGTAGTGGTATTAGCCAAACCCTAGCCCAGGGCTAATGGGTTTAAGGGACCACCTACAGGAGTCTCCCAAAAGTATCAAGAGACGAGAGCCTAGAAATTCTAGGTTTAAGGTAGTGAGTGATTGTGAGTGTAAGTGATTGGAAGTGAGTGCCTTAGCCCTAGACCAACTCTCAAGGTCAACCCTAAGGCCCAGCAGTCCTAAGGGTGACTCATCTTGAGCTTCCCCATAATGACTCCACCTAATAAGTGCTAGAGGTTAAGACCAATATGTGGAACTTCAAGTTGAGTAAAGAGGAGTGTAGAATTTCTAATGGTGAGGGTTCCTTTTCTAGTTTTCTAAGAATAGTAAGTAGGAAAGTCCTACGGCTAGACCTTAGGCTACTAAAGAGGAAAAACTAAATCTCAACCAAAAGTGAGGTTAACAAGAAGATAGGAAAAGAAAAAAAAGGGTTGTTGATCGGAGGTTGTTTTGGGGATCTTAATATGTTGTCCAGGGATTGTCACAGTTATTTGGGGTGTGTGTGTGTATGTGTGTGTGTGTGTGTGTGTCTTGGACTGAAATTGTAAAGGGAGTTGAGAATTTATCAAAGGAACTTCAGAGGATTTGCTCGGGGCAAAGTTTAAGATAATTACTTTATATATATTTTTTAGTTCTGTTTTATTGTGCAAACTTGAATTTTAATATAAATCATGTTTTGTTTGTTTATCCACATAAAGTCTGAGAAATTATTTTTATCTTTCTCCTTTCAATAATAAATAATGATGTGTGGGAATGGAATTGTTTAACTATTCTCTTATTCCACACTTGTGATGATTCATTACTTCGTACTTAATTTACATATTCAATCTGGCCAATTGTTATGTTAAAACTTATTTTGAATCCATAATGACCAGAGATGGCTATTTAATTCTCAATTAGTAATAATCAAATTAATCTAGTGGGTGTTAAGGTAGTTCATAGGTTAGTTCAAATAGATGGGGAGATAAGCTTTGATAGGTGCAAATTGGAGATTATAGAGTCATAGGCTAGAACCTTAACCAATTTGATCTAGATTTTGGAATTTAAGGCTAGGTTAGTCCAAAAATTTTGGGCACAGTAGGAAATTGGGAGTGATAGACTAGAACCTACCCATCATAACCAAGGATTTAGAAACTTAACTCTAGGTTAGCTAATGCTCTTCATGCACTCAAAAGAGGGCAAAGAATAGGTATGCTCCTATTTGTCACAAAACTACATTTAAACTTTTTAACATTTGATTTCTACACTGATTATGATCTCATTGCAATGGGAAAGACTTTCATTATGTTTGAACTCTTCTACATAAAGTTAGTCTAGAAACACTTAGTATTTTCTTTAGGTTTTGAAACCAAATAAGTAAGTATTAGTTATTATTTTTACACATAAACTTGAGACCTTATTTCCTTAATAATAGTCTAGAGTTTAAAATAAAGTTTTACTAAGTCTATAAAAAGAGTTTTCACCTTTCCTGAGGGATTGACACTGGGGTTTTATGAAAGAACCATATATTACTTGAACAATACATGAACTTGTGTTTCAATCCTAGTGAAGCTTCGAAATCGATAATTAGAAAAATATAATACCTACATTACTAGGAGTAGCCACTATAAAAACA
Source organism: Phalaenopsis aphrodite (assembly GCA_003013225.1). NCBI lineage: Eukaryota > Viridiplantae > Streptophyta > Magnoliopsida > Asparagales > Orchidaceae > Phalaenopsis > Phalaenopsis aphrodite. Next base: position 39,493 of record NEWO01002100.1, read on the forward strand.
TAAAATTATATTATCAGCATGGAAAGGGTGATCAAGATTTTGTTGCCTTCGCCAAGGACTGAAATTAAAGAAGAGATACACAAAGCAAGTACTTAAAATGTGGTTTACTGGGAGAAGTAACTTTCTCATTTTTTTTTTATTTCTTGAACATGGAGAGCTCCAATCGAGGTGGAGGTGGCATGAGGGAAGCTTGAGGCTATTGAGGAGGCTCTGGTATGGATAGCTAATCTCAGATTTGGTCTTGATTAGACTCCCCATGAGTTGATTTGGGTGTGTGTAGACCTTAGTGACAAGTGTTGTTCATTTAGATTTTAGTGCCATAGTTTTGTCATTTTTTGTCTTAGGTTTGATTAAATCTAATTTACTTATTGGGTTATTGAACCATAGGTGAGCTAGGGCTATGGGCTTTTAAAGTTTGGCCTTTCGGTCATGATTTGTGTTAGGGCTTAGTTAGGATTTGTTGATTTATGTTAGTTATAAAATTAGTGACGTAATTAATTAGTGATTTTAATATCTTGATCGATTAAATTATTCATAAATTTTACTTTATCATTTTTTTAAAATTTTTTGTTGATTTAATTTTGGGTTCTTTAGTTTTATGTTGGGTAATTAGGGTTTGAAATTTTGATTAGAGTTTTAATTATTATTTTATATATTTGATGAAGTTAAGTGTTATTGATTTTGATTTCTTCATGGCAATTGGCTTATTTGTGATTTAATTCCCTTTTGTCAAAATTTTCTTAATCTAGTTAATTTGGTTTTAAATAGGTTTAGTGTTGATTTTATTTGAATTTATTGATTCATTTGATCTTTGTGTGCTTATAGTTTAATTTTAAAATTTTATTGAAGTATGGATTTTAACTTTTATTTAGATGCATTTAGCTTTAGGTTTAGATTTTGGTGGTGAATTTCCTTTTTGGGAATTTAAATATATTTTATATTTCAATTCTTATTACTTTAAATTTTCTTCAAGTCAGTTTTTATTATTTAATTTCCCTTTGATAATTTTATTTTTTAATGATTTTTAATTTTCTCTTATATTTAATTTTAATGATTTTTAGGTTTAAAATTTTAGGGTTCATGTCAAAAGGTAAACCTTACCTTTTTCTAAAGTTGGTCTCATACCCAATGAGCTTCTTTCCAAACTAATGGAAGGTCACTATACCATAGGGGTATAAAGTGGGCTACCAGAAGGGAAACTTATCTTTAGGGTTAAAGGTTAGGGCATTTCCACCTTATTGAAACTCAACATGGGCTTTAATGTATGAACCTTAATTATGTCAACCAAGAGTAGAGGATTTGGGATCTATCATATGAAACCCTAAAGAGTAATGATTTTTTCTAGAGTTCAATATTAGTGTTGGTTCCTTCACTAGTCATCTAAGAGGGTCACAAAGAACATTCTAGAGCTAGATCCTTGGTTTCTCTACATGATAAAGCTCACCCAAAAATTAGGTCAACAACACTCAGAACTTTCAAAATTAAATTTTGGATTCACTTGAAGTGAACTTTAGTTGTATCAAAGAGATTAATTTCTACTCCCAAATCCTTCATATTGAAAATTTTTTTAAGAGATGTATATTTATTAATATGTCACTCAAGATTTCTTCCAATCAAACATAAATCTTGGCTTATGCCTTAACTCTAGATAAGAAATTCTAATCCCAATTCATATGTCATTACATATCTAACACCTAAATTTTTCAAATGTACAACCTTACATGCACATGAAAAGTTGTACTAAATGTAAAGTTTAATTGTTAGTTATATAAAAACATAGGAATTTAGAGATATGTTTGTAAATCTTCAGGTAGGAGCAATCAAACTTACTTTTTCAAAACAAGCTTACCTTCCTAAACTTTCATATCTACATGCATATCACACTACAACCTCAAAATTTAATTTTATATATAAGATTTACATGCATGTTAACTAATTCCTATGATCCTGCACATATCAATAACTCAATTTATGAAAATCATTATAAGAGACTCTTTATTTTAAAATATGGACACCAAGTTTTAAGCAAGTTAAGGAAGATTATAAGGAGGCTCAATCTAGATCGAGCACCCAAGTCTTGTATTGTATTTTTGGATTGAATTTACAACATATAAAATAATTAGTAAGATTGGCTAAAAGATTAAGATAGGATTTTCCTAGGATTAGCATGTACATTTATACGTTTGTATATTATTAGATCAATAAGATTTTGCTTTTTTTTCATGGATGAGACAATGAAATGACTAATACAAAGGATAATTTGGAGGATAACATCGAGAAGGTGTCTAGATGTCTCAAATCCAAGAAGATGCAATCTTGGGTGAAGTGTCATCCTAAAGAATGTTGAACGAAGAGACAAATCATGATGAGTGCAAACAACGGTGTATGTGAGAAGATGTCAGCTAGAAGAAGTGGTTCGACAATAGCAAAAATGATATGTTTCGTTAAGCTTGATAATTGGATATTCGAGAATTCAAGCAACTCCAAAAATTGAGGTATCTTGTATTATTTTGTAAATCTTGTATTGTAAGAGGCACAAGTGTAGTGGGGAGGTTTCTTTGGTTTATAATGCGCTTAGATGTTCTATCACTAAAATATTACAAATTTGCAACACTCTTCATTGGAACAAATTGGGGTGCTCTAAGTGGTGGCAATGAGCTCAAGGAAGTTAGGGGTACTCTAAGGAGCTCTCATAGAATAAGGAAGAAAACTATAGTAACTCTCTAGCACTTTGAAATTTCCTTTCTAAACATGTACTATAGAAGTGGAATGAGAAGCAAGGGATGATTAAATGGAAAAAAAACCTAGCAATTTCTATGAGACATTCAATCAATATTTCAAGTGGAATGCACTCTTTGAACTCATTTACGTTAACTTAGGCTAAAAGGGAAATAGGGGTTTTGGTTAATATTGACATCAGTAGAGTCCAAAAATTGAAAGGATGAGTTCAAAGAGTCCATCCAAGGAGCATGGAGTGTAACAAAGGTATAAAATGAATTAATTTATGTTTTGATTCAATTAAAAAACATGTTGGGATACAACATTGGTCAAAATGGTTCAAACATGGTTCAAGGGGGTTGTCCTTTGAATGCTAGATTGCTATCAGTTTAAATAATCGAGGGCAATCAACCACAATGGAATTAGCAATCCATAGCCCTTAGAATCAAAGTTTAAGGAGCTATAATCCATGTCAACCTAATGTTAGCTAGTATTAAATTTATTTTTGAAAGCATTGGATCGTTTTGGCTTGGCTTGGAGCAAAAAAAGCTACCTAGGGATCAACCTAGTCACTTTAAAATTAATTGATCAAATAAACTTAGCTAAGACTCAAAATGAGTTAAAGTTGGCCAATTGGGTCCATTAGATCACCCTTGACTTAATAGGTTAATCCACTAAACCATCTAGAGTATTCCTAGGGTGCATCAAAGTTAAATCAAAAAATTAATACTAACATCACTGAGAAAGAGCATCAGAGACCCTTTTCCATGCTATTAATCGAATGAAAAATTGTTCACATAATTTTTCTTCCAACCAAATGCTTGCAACTCCACGTACATTTCTTAAAATTTTCACCATATAACCTTTCTACCTCTATCTTTTCTCACGGGTTTTAGGTGGTATCTGTAAGCCACGATCTCGTAGTTCTCTTACCAACTAGCTTGAATGATGACCGTAGAAAAAAAAAAGGATGGTTTCAATAGAGGTGGAGGAATGAGCGAAGAAGAAGAATGGAGCAAACTATAAAGTTTAGGATATACCTAAAGCAAAAGTTATTGTAGGAGCGGAGTGGATGGATGAGGATTTCGATGGTCCCTATAAGCTATGATCCCCTAGCTCAGATGGCTGGAGTTGAAGTCGCGAGTGGCGAGTCGGGAGAGGAGGAGCGTCGATGGGAAAGGAGAAGTGTCATTGGGAGAGGTGGATCTTTGCCGAGAGTGGTGGATCGTCGTCGAGAGAGAAGAAAGAGCATTGCGGGATGGCAGAGGGATTTAAGGTGAAATTAGGAGAGCGGTAAGGACGTCATGAGAGATAGGAAGAAATGGGGATTTTTATGATATAATGGGTAAGTTCCTATAGTTTAGTTATGATTGGTAACCGTTGGTTTTAGTTTAGAAAGTTACTAATGGTTAACAACGTCAGTACGTCCAAAAAAATCGTCAGATTTTTTTTTTCAAAGCGACAACGGATTAGGGAGTATTAATAATGTTGGGAAGTTAAAGATTAAGTATCTGTCATCAAGCGGTGGGAAATTAAACCAATATTTATGGCACACACTAAGTTGTTGGTAATGTCGTCGCTTAAAGTGTCTTTTCCTATAATGTTTAAGCAAGAAAAGGTATGGAGAAAATTAGGAATGAGAGGGAGTCCCATTGTGCAATATTTATAAGAATTAAAGGCACCGAAATTAAGGGAGTCCTATCATTGAATGATCATTTAAAATTGAATGTGAGCTGCTTATACATTAAATTCTCTTATTCTCATCGCGACATCGTTTTTAAGAAGTAAGAGAATCAGTACTAGATATTAGACATCTACATCAAAAAGATGTCTACACCGATCTTAAAGAGATCCAACAGTTTATAACAGAGGAGTACGAAGGTAGTTAGTCAACTTTCAAGAGATCATGAGGCCCGCCTGACCGAACAAGCAAAGGCATACGAGTAGAGTCAATTAGGTCAAAATTGATTGAGCCACGAGACAGACATGAAAACGATCGGATGTTCCAAGCACGAGTCATTTAATCAGGAACAAGACAAAAGAGCATCTAAGGCAACCACTATGAAAAAACTGACTCGATCGAATAGCTTATCCCATAGTAGAGTCGATCCAAATGAAGATCCATTTCCACAAAGCATCTTCGAGCATCTCCTACAGACCTAAATCTCCTAAGTCCTAACCAAGGATCAAAGGAAGTCAATTAGATTGGATTAACCGTCAAACCATATCAATTAAGCTCAACCAACTGAACTAACATCGTCAACCCAAATTCAATTAAGCTTATCAGACCGAGCTAGAAGGTAACTGGACGATAAGTCCTCACTTATAAAATAAAAATATATATATATTATAATACAAACCCCTTCAAAACAGGAGAGAAATGTAATATCATCTGCACTATCACTTCTATAAATAAAAGAATCATTTTATAAGCATGATAATTTATCATCCTTCATTATTATATTTGTCTCTCTTTCTCTCCTTATTTACGCTATATCCCTCAGATGAGATTCATAGAGTATTTCAAATTCAAAAGTATGAATTATGGAAATTCAAAGTTAATTTATAGCACTCAGTTTATTACGTGAATTTCTTAACATTAATTACATAAATAATTAAACAGACACAAAATCTTAATATTAGCTTTGCCGACGTCTGGATGTTTCCAGGAGCTTCCCACTCTTATCCTTATCTCACCGGCAGGACAAACGGTGACGCCCATACTCTGATTAATTGGCCGCGTTGCGTGCATGGGGACGTTCCTGACCTCAGCGCATGAAGGCCACGTGGACGTATT
>NEWO01002104.1:0-12018 GCA_003013225.1 Phalaenopsis aphrodite
TTTTTCTATTACATAAAATAAATATATCTTTTACAACTTCAGTTTGTTTTATACATGATTATGCCATAATATAAAAAAAGGGATCTTCTAAGTTCATTGATGTAGGTTTTAACTCTGTTTATTTAGAAAATTATTTGTTCAAGCTGCCTTTAACAGAAAATGTAGGGAATTGCCTGAAGCACTCAGTAAGTTGTCTTTGATATCAATTGGCAAATAATTTGTAGCGATATTAAAGGGGGTAGATCGAATTAATATTCTCTTGAATGAAAATATTCATCGAGCACTTTTATGTTGACAATTTTTTATATACGGAATTCCCTGAAGAAATCCTTCTACATTTCTATAAGAGCTTTATTGTTGTTTTATTCCCTCTGCTGTTGCTATAATGGCTATGCATCAAGGATGGCCTCTGAATGCAACCGGTGCGGCTAGGAACATTTTTTAGTCTTCTAGGGTTTTTGGGCAGATGTCGGAGTGGTGTTTGTTCTCTTCTTTGTTTGTGATGTTTTAGTTATATTTTCTCTCTTGGTTAATTAAAGAGTTTGGAGGCAACTCTCTCAATATTTCCTTCGCAGAACATTAATTGGAGCGATGGGCCTTTCTTTCCTCTTTTGGATTTTAAAGTTCCCTTAAATCCTGACGTAAAAGGAATTTTTCCCAACTCATTTTTCTTCCTTGGCTCTACAGAGACACATCCGCACAGAAACATTCTTCATTGGGCTAATAGAGTTGGGGATGCTTGAAGATGATTTGTATCTAACCTACCCGTGGGTTCATTGGTTGGGAATGAGTCTTTTCTCATTTCCATGTCTTGCCATCTCTCTCTTTCTATTAAATCCTCTCCAATTACCATAGTAATTGCACCATGCTCGTGCGTATATTTGCACCGGGCGTGATTGTAATGGCAGATTTTGTTCCACTCCAGTTACCATGGTAATTGCACCATGCAACTAAAGTACTAACACTAGACTGGCCAGATGGATTCAAAGTATGTTGTAGTAAATCTTGTAATACCCGATCGAGTAATTCTTAAGTTGACTAAAACATGAATCTTTTCGGCAATACAATCGCAAAAAAATTATAAAATATTTGGCTACTTGTTCTAGTATTTAAAATATTTGGGATGGAGAAATCAATCAACGAATAAACTTTTTGTATGAGATTCAAGAAATGCTAGATTTATTCAATTATGGATTCTGAATTTGATTTATCCGAACAACACGATTGAAAGTTTTCAATACTTTGTTTGAAGGTGCTAGGTTAAATCTTGTTGAAAATGGACTGCAAAACTGGCTTACATGCCAGTGGAAATAACATTTATTTTTAAACTTTCGCGAAGTGTTTTTTATTGAAATTTATTACTACGGTGCCTAAGGGCAATTTTTTTTATTTTTGCGCCTAGGGGAAATTAAGTCTTTTATTATTTATTATTGTTTGGCATAAATAGACCGTAATAAGTTTAGGATTTGGTGTGTATGAGAATGTTGTCTTGAGTCTTAGGGTTAGGGTCTCGAATTGTAGGTGTATATTTATATGTGTTTGTGTTATATTGATTTGATTTTGGTGAAATAAAACATGTGTTTACCCTGATTTCTATGAGAAATTGATTCCATGTCGTATCAAATGGTATCACTGTCGACTTGGGAATCAGATGGATCGAGCCTTTGACCTAGCTCGGAAGCACGACATAGGGGAAAGCAACAATGAGATCACAGTGTAAGCTTGCGGGGTACAGGTATGGCCAATGAGATCACGACACATAAGAACCGCTTTCGTGACCTAGTTTGACAACATACATGGAGTGCAAAGACGTATCCGTGTGATAAAACACGATCGAGCTAATTGAGAAGTGATCACGGGATCACGCGTGGCTCGATACAACTGAAAGAAGATGAGATCCAGTCCCTACAGTTGCCTTCATGACCTCACAAATAGTCGTGATTTGAGCTAGCTGTGAAGCGACCACTGGATTTCAATGTAAGGTTCTGTCTCATGATAAAAAAAATATATTGTGAGAGATGACAACAAAAAAGTTGATTTGGAGAAGAAATTGGAAGAGGAAATGATTTGATCACCCCTTGTTACAACTGTGCCACTAGAGCCACGACTACTAAAGTTACATTTCATGTATTTTTTTTTTTGGATCTACTCAAACAGAGGCTTTTAGAATCCTATGTAGACCTCCATAATTCAAGTTTCCGTGAACTCTTTCTCTAGTCTTATCCACAAGAAGAATATCATCAGCGAAATGCATACACCAAGGTACATCCTTCTGGAAATGCTAGTAAGAGCATCAATAATTAAGCATAAAGATTTGGGCATAAAGCGATCTTTGATGTAATCCAATTGAAATTGGAAAATACTTGGTCAGTCCTCATTATGTTCGAACTCAAGTAACAACTCCAGTATACATCTCAATGCACTTTTTATTTTTCCCTCATCTCCATTCAATTTTGCTGTCAACTTTCATGATAGTCTGTAGAGACTTTGTAGCAACCTTATCGGATCTAATCTAATTGATGTTCACTCAACGACAAGGATTTCTCCAGAACACCTTTTTATCTGATCTCTTTACATTGGGGTGGCTCGTAGCAGTCCTTGTTACATTCTCTATGAGTGGTGGTGCTTTTGTTCCACTCTTTTCTCTCTTGGTTTACCAGTGAAGCATTAAGGATGACCTGTAAAGGAAACAGGTGCAGCCAAAAACAGTTTTAGCCTTCTAGGCATGGTCAAATATTGGAGTGAAAGCCTGTTACCTTGTTTATCCGGTGTGCTTTAGTTGCCATTATCTCAAAGCAGCGGATCCAAGGTTTTGTAAGCTTTTTTCACTTTTTTGGGGGGCTTTGACGTACACACCACACAATTTTTATGTATTTTTTATATATATTTAACATGGAAACTTTCATATTTACATACATAACACTCAAATATTTGATAAGGATTTAGGATTTTGTGTGCACAATAGGGGTTTTTTTTCCGTTAGAAGAGGACTAATATTGGAATTGGAATTTTGCTTAACATTCTCTTAGAGGCCATGATCATGGCTACACATTTACCAGGTTATCAATCATGTAAAGATTGCCTTCAAATTATAAAAGACCCACACTTGTTTGCTTCTATGAACAAACATCCATGCACCCAAGAGAAATTTCGTCACCTGACCAATATAACCTGCTCAATTTAAGACAAATCAACTGTTTGGGTAAAAAATCATGTCAAATTCGGGATAATTTCTAGCCAATTTTGAGTTAGCTGGTAAATTTAGGTTATTTTTGGGTTGGCGGGTTAACTTGCGGAGTTTACTTGAAAATTATTCGGGTCGAACTCAAGCCTGGATTTTTTGAGTCAAATTTTAGTTAAGTTTGTATGTCTGGTCAATTTTGGACACCTCTAATCTGCATGTTGTGATGCAAATTTAATGATGGTGGTGTTGTGGTAGATGCTTAGCTCCTTGGGTTGTTAGTCCAATTTATTTTGTGGTGGGTATTGTCAAATGTAATTGGTAGGAGCTTTGGAAACTTAGATGATTTGATGTTTTGCTAGCTACCGTTGGACCTTGCATGGTTGAGTTTTCCCATGCTCAATTATGTTCCGTTGTTTGGAGTTATTGACTCTTTATAGGCAATTCCTTGTTTCACATTTCGTACTACTATGTCATCATGTGTTGCAGGGTGAAATTGTGCGCGCTAAACATTCCTGTTGACTTTACTGTTTTAATTTGTGTTTAGACGTGGATGTTGTGGTGATTTATCACCCCCCTTTAAGGAAATTCCTTTTTGTACGCATGTTGGAGTTTTGTGGTTCTTGCAGGAGATAGAATATTTTGGCATTACATTGTTGACCTCATTTTTAATGAGGTCTTGGTTTCTTCCTCGTAAGACCATATAAGAGTACTAGTATTGGATCGTGTGATTGGATCCTACTCTTGGGCTATCATCGGTAGTATTTGGATCGTGTAACTGAATCCTACTTGTGGGCTATGATCGGTAGCATTTAGATCGTGTAACTGGACGTGTATCCTTCTTGTGGCCATGATTCAAATTTCTGGACGGCAATGATAGAGGATTTCTTGCTTTTCTTTGCTCAAATCATCTTATGGCTCAGGAGTTGTCTCTGAGGCTTTGACATTCTCGGCTTTGGCACATTCGCTTCCAACACTCACAGCTTCAGGATTGTTGGTCCCGACAAAGTTTCTTGTTGGCAAATTGATGCTTCTTGATCTCTCATCATCAATTTGAGGGGGGTGTCAATCAGGTAGAATGAAAATCAGACGGTTAAATTAGGAGTCTTCTATAATTAGGAGCTTCCTTATTTAAATTATTTTCAATTTCTTTATTCTGATTTTTTTTCCTGTTAGCTGAATATTTAGATTATGAATATGTATTATTAAGTTAGCTAAAATAGATTATACAGAATATTTTGTTCTTGAAATAGATTGTTAAATTATTATTTAATGGAATGAAAGCAAAGGGAAACGACATCGAGCCTATTCAAAATTCAGCCTATTCACACAAAACTTTGATAGTCTCAAATGCCTTTCTTCTCCGTCGGAAAACTCCCCATTGTGAGCCCTCATATGGATTGCTCTCATCCCATTAGCTTCTCCTTCATGTGCAAGGGATGATGTCTGATACAAAAGAAATGGAACAATACATTCCACACTTTTTAATGATTGGTAGCCGGATTTAATCAAAATTTATCATGCATTTTATTTTACTTTTGTTTTGGCATGAATCTGTATCCTGAAGGATTTAAGGAATTTAGTCTACTTCAAAGAATGCTGGCTGATGCCTTCACCAACTAGCTCTCATGGCTACTTTGGTTCTTTTACTTCTATGGTTTTGACTCGGAGTGTAAGGGGTTGAAAGAGGAGGGTTTCTGGTAGATTATAGAAGCGGGTGAAGAAGAGGGTTTCGGTAATTACAAGTGTTAAATGAATGCGAGCATATATTTGTTTGCCTTCGCCTTCTGGGTCTATTGAAGAATGTATGAATTTGCCTCTTGGGGCTGCCGGTTATTTGATTTCTTTTCTTACAATTATTAAAATTAACATGTTAGATACGTAAACACCAAGGAATTGTGTGGTATGCATGTAAATGACCCTTCTTTCGTATAGCTCCTTTCGTATAGCTCGGGGCTCTTTTTAACTTTTTTATGTGATTGTTGGCCCTTCGGCTGAAGCATATGTGAATTTGCCTTTTGGGTCTGCCCATTATTTGATTACTTTTTTTGTAAATATTAAAATTTAGGTTTTAGATATGCAAACACCAAGGATTTGTGTGGTGTGATGTAACCTCCATTCATATAGCTTTGAGTTCTGTTTAACATTTTTTTTGGTGGTAGTGGGAAGTATGATGGACTTGTAAGCTCACAAATACTTCTCTAAGCTTGTAGATTAACGGGTACTGCTGCGGTGATGCAGCCATTAGTATATTTGTACCGAGAAAATGCAGGATTTTTTTCCTGTGTAATTTATGAGAATCATCGTATCCTATCATTTTACAAACCTTTTATTTGTTTTCCATGCTCACGTTTTTTTTTATGGTTATGTATTAGAGAAATTGTAAAAGCATATTTTTTGCTAATGTTTAATTACTGTCACTTTACCTCTGGTGACAGGTGGTTAATTGATGCATGCCAGAAAGGTCTGTGGTTGTAGAGTAATGAATTATCATCTTCGTGTTGCACGGAAATCTAATACAAACTCGGGTATTTAAAGAGAAATAAGTAAGAAGAGACACCCCAATTTATTATGTGGAAAACATAGAAAGGGGAAAAAAATCAAGGGGCCTTGTCCTGTTGAAATAATTCTTTATAAATGGTGAGTTCATAGTTCTACTATTTTCCCGGATTAGGGAAGATAAAATTATAGAGTTGATTAATATAAATGTACAACAATAGCTCATTGATAATAGCGGTTGTCTGGTTGTAATAAATGTAGTTCTTGGTAATAGTAGGTTGCAAGGGCTGCATTAGTTTGCTATGGAGGCAGTTGTCCGCCATGGATATTATAGATAGTGACCGTAGCGTCAGCTTGTCATATAAGTCAATTTAAAACAATTATATAGTTGGTTGAGTGGGCGACAAATGATTGCTTTAGGATTGTTGATTGGCTACAGAGGCCGTAGCAAGAAGCTGCAGGAGCTGTGAGCCGCATAGATCATAATTGGTCACATAGGCCGTAGTGGGGAGCTGTAATGACATATCTAGGTCGGAGTTGGGAGCTGTGATAATGTTTGTAGGCAGGTGTTGGTCACATTGCCCCTTTGCTTTTCCCCTCATCTCTGGCTTATTTTTTGTCTGCTTTCATGACAATTTGTGGAAGCTTTTGAGCATTTCAGGGGTTTTAATTGACTCGATATTCTTGTGAAGGTAAGAATTTGAGGGTTTCGTCATTTCTCGTGGTTTTCATTATTACTGCTTCAATTAGTGACGTTTATGTTGTTTTCCTCTTTCCTCATTCCCTATATTGGCAAAGCATCAAGGATGGCCTGTAAAAGGCAACCGTTGCAGCCAAGATAATTTCTATTCTAGGACCTAGTAAAATATGGGAGTGGTAGGTTGTTGTAAACTTTATCCAGGATGCTTTACACAATACATTTCTCACAATACTCAAGTAGGATTTAATAAATCTTATAAAACCCTCGAAACTCTTGCTTGTCACCCTTATCCCTTGGTTGGCCTAAAACCATCGCTTATGCTCCTTTTCCCCCTTGTGCTCGAAACCTAGCTGGGAAACAATGATGGATCGTGGCATGTGATGATCTTCGAAACTCTCATCTCTCTACCCTTTCCAATCCACTCCTACCCGAGAACATTGAGGATGGTAATTCTGGTCTACCTCGAAGGTAAAATGGAGAGAAACTAGGTTTTGAGATTTTTTCTGGATTTATAGTTGTCGAATTTGTTGTTTGGCGGGATGTAATTTTAAATGATGCATATGTTCTGCTCAAATCTAGTTACGAACAACCTATTTTGCTTTGCATTTGTTAATTTGTGCTAAAACATGATAAATTGTTGGGCTATGTTCTTTAGGATTTATTATTAGTAAGTGAGGGAAGTCCTTTATATTCCATGAATGCTTGCAGTTAATAAATATTTGATTCAGCCAATCATGAAGCAAAAGTGTGATTTGTCAAAACTGCGGGCTTTAAATTTCCAAAATACCATTTGATGGGGATTAAGCTAAATTTGCTTCAATGCGGTACTATATGTTGTCATGCGTCGCATAATAAAGGTGCTGTGAGTGAATAGTAATTGACTCATCATCATTGGCCTTATTCTTGGATATTTGGGGTCAGCTTTATGAATCCTTATTTTTCAAAAGTGCTATGTTTGTAAATATCCCTAAAAAAGAACCTTTTTCAACTGCTTTGTAATGTTCTTTTTCATGCATAGCTGTATTTACATCATCTCTTGTTTTTTATACGATAAAAATGCAGGATTTAGCTCTAGGAGGATTTGGTAAACCTTGTAATTAAAATTTATAAATTTTGATATGACTTAAGCATGAACTTTTTGGTATTATATTTGCCAAGGGGTTGTTTCCATTTTTGGTTTTTGTTTTTGAAATAAAAAATTGGAAACAAATAAAAAAACAGTACTTGCTTCTCTGTTTTTGTTTTATATTTGTTTTTTATTTTTTGGAGTTAAGAATGGAATTGAAATTTTGTTCAACTTCCTCAGATATCACAATCATGGCTACTCATTTATCAGGTTTTCAATCTTGGCTGAATAGCCATTCCTGTGCCTTTCTTTCATCGCTATACCCAACGGTTTGGTTTTGCTTGAATTTGGGTTTACAAGTGCATGTTGGGGTGATCCATCATCTCTCCTGTGAGAAATTCCTTTTCAGATTTTTTATCCGCGTTACAATAGTTTGTGGTCATGATTCTGTCTGACGCAGCCAAATTCTTATGTATTTACATATTTGGCACCGATTTCTTATGTATTTACATATTTTACACCAAAATTTTAAATTTTCTTTTATGCTACCCAAATATTTCATATCACTTCTAATGTACCACTTTTTGTAATTTTAAAAAGGGAAATACATATTTTCATATATAAATTTCCGAAAAACTTGAAATATAGGTGTTATATATATAAATATATAAAAAATTGATTGATATGCGTTTATTTTTTTTTAAGTTTTAAATAAAAATATATGTTATTTGATTATAGTCATATTTTTTCAGAAATTTTTAATTCTTTAATTTAGGCTTGGTATTTCCCGTGGAAGTCATTATTACAGTTTAATTAAGTGGCGGTTTTGTCCTTTTCTTCTTTCCGCTTTTGTTGTCTTGGCGATGCATCAAGGATGCCCTGTAAAATCAGCAGGTGCAGCCAAGATGATTTTAGCCTTTCAGGTGGTGAGATATTGGAGTGGTGGCTCGTTGCATATTTTTTGAGGGATGCTTAGTTATCATTATCTCATAGCAACGTCGCCAAGGGTTTGAAAACATTGCTCACAATATTCTAGCAGGAAACCCTGTTCTGGTACCCTTACCCCTCTTGTTCGCCCAAAACCATCGCTTACTCTCACGTGTACTAATACAACCAATACACCGAAAATATAACAAAATTCCCATGTGCGCCAAATAATTTTTTCCGCGACTACAGATAGGAAAGTCAATGTCGAGATGGCCATGCGGTAATCTTTGAAACTCCCATCTTTCTCCTCTTTCCGCTACACTACTACCCGAAACCATTTGGGAAGGTAACTTTCGTCTATCTCCGAGGCAAAATAGAGTACGAACAACATTTTAGATTTGTTGTCTTTCTCGTTGTTTTGCAGGATTTAGTTTAAATGCTGCTTAAAATCTCTGCAAATTCTGTTACCAACAGCCTATTTGGCATTGCAATTTTTCAATTGGGTAAGTCATGATATAGTTTTGGGCTACTTCTTTTAGGATTTATTATTTTTTGGTGAGAGAATTTCCTTATATGTTGTGACTGATGGTAGTTACATCTTTGTTGTTCGGCACGATTTAGTTTAAATACTGCTTAAATTCTGCACAATTATGTTACCAAAACCTATTTGGCATCTGCAATTGTTAAATTGATTTAGACCATGATAAAATTATGGGTTATTTTCTTTAGGATTTATTATTTTTGAGCGAGATTATTTTTATGCTTCTCATTTAGATGCCAACATTAAGCGTCATAGAGCATTGCGAGTCTCACCGCCATCTTCTATAATTTTTTCTTTCAGTCTAAGCGGTACTTTTCTATCACACGATAGGCCTGAAGCATTCCTCCCCTTCAACCAACCAACTTGAATTCTACTAATAACATCCCCATCTATATGGCCATCACTCTGAAACCCGAGATATCTAAAGCATTCACACCTTTTAATAATTTGATCACCATAGTTAAGATTCTATCACTAAAGCTACTACTACTAATATTACCTTTCATGTATTTAGTTTTAGTTCTACTCAATAGAAGGTCTTTAGACTCCAATGTAGACCTCCATAATTCAAATTTTTCTGAAGATTTCCTTCTTGTCTTATCAATGGGAAGATATCATCATCAAAAAACATACACCAAGATACATCCTTCTGTAAATGTTCATTAAGGGCATCCATAACTAAAGCAAAACGATATCACTTAGAGCCGATCCCTGATGTAACCCATCAGAAATATTAATGATTGGCGCATTTGTGCTTGAGAAAGTGTAGTTGTAGAGCCTTACTGTTAAAATTATGCAGATTTGTGGTGATTCAGCTTTTCTAAATTCGACAAAGATAAATTATCATTGATGGTCTGAAATACAGCTTCAAGCAACTGATGCTACCGTTTTCTCCGAACTTGGGGCAGTAGTTGAGCGGAAAGAAATAAAGCTTCTCTTTCTCTATGATGGATTTCAGTTGTCATTTTAATGTATTTCGTTGTGGAAGTACTGTTCAATTGCCAGGACTGAAGATATGAATGCCTACTCTCTCTCTCTCCCTCTCCGTCTCCCTCTCTCTCTATCTCTATCTTTCAATCTGTCTGTCCATCTTATTTAAATTTTGTAACTAATTTAAAATTTAATTGATTGCTTATTCCTTTAGATTTTTAAAATCATTTATTAAAAACTTTATGTGAAAATTATTGAATCCTAAATACTCCATGGATTCACATCGCTTTACAGAGCAGAAAAAGGGGCTCTTTTTTTGTGGCGGAGAAAAAGGGAAAAAAAAGGGGTCCCTACTTGGAATAACTATTCATTAGATTTACTTGTGCATGATGCGGTGATTTGTCATCCATGCTATGAAGAAATCCTCAGATTTTGTCCGCATGATGGAATTTTGTGATTATTTAAGTTGAAGTTTGGTTTTTAGCATCCTTTGCATGATTATATGCAACCATCAAGAATTTATTTTTCATCACAACCTAACACAAGAAAGTTTTTTCTTCCTTGTTTGAGAGGTTTAGGGTCTGTTTGGGGCAGCTGCAGCTTATCCAACTTCTGCTGATAAGCAGCTTATCCTGATAATCTGCTGATGACCAGCTGATCCGGATAAACTGTCTGGCTGTTTGGTTAGTGCGTCTGGAAAACAGCTGATTCTGTAAAATTGATTATTCTGCCCTTGTTTTGAAAGCTGAGTTTCATAATAGTAACACCTTCATTGAAGTAAACATGCTTAACACCATCTTGGTAATAGAATATTCATTGAACCAGTGCAAAGTATTTGCATAACCATAACGTGAGAGCTCTAAAATAATTCCAAAGGACAAATCAAGATTCAACAGAAGGTGAATTTGGCATCACTGTCTACCCTCTACTTGCATGCTTCTATTGTGGCATCAATAGAGATTAATATAAGAGATAGTCAAAATTAGTCTTTAATACATTTACCAACAATCAATCACCAAAGTTAGTAGATATTACCGGCTATCATAAATCATAGAATAGGTAGTTGTCAGCTGTCACATATTTTATATTTCTAGCTTGAGTGGAGTTGGATTTTGCTTGCAAATTGGATTGGAATAATGATAATTGGCAGCTAACATGTAAGAAATAAAAATTAAATTTTCAAAAAAAAAAGTTTGCAAAGATTGAGATGGATTTGATTCTCTTATAACCCTCCAATTGAGTTGATCAATGCTTCTTTTTCTTTCTCTAATTTAATCAATCTGCAGTCTTTTGATAATTGCATGCTTTGAACTCTATTATTGTCTCATGTTTAAGTACAACTAATCTCGCTTTCTTAATTATGCTAAGAATTTCTCTTAATTAGGGGATTGATGCGCGGTTCGTTGTTAAGCCAACTTCTTCTTTTTGATGCAATTATATGCAACCATCAAGAATTTATTTTAGAGAAAAAATAAATTCCCTAATTAGCAGATGTAACTTTCAATTGGAGATGGATGATACATCTGTTTGTGGACATATATGTTGAGCATCAACAGATGTAACATTCAAAATGAACTCTTGACATTTTTTTCTACTTTGTCATTGTTCGTTGCAGTATGAAATTGTTTTTGGAACGCTTTGCTTTAGAATGTAATGATTTAAGTTGAGTTTCGATGTGGATGATGAGGTGGTTCATAATCAATCTTCTATGGAATCAATTTTTGCTTGTATGATAGAGTTTTGTGACCGTTAGGGGAGTGGTTGCAATGATGATGATGATGTTGGCTTATCCAAAGATATGACAACATATGGTGATACCTGGTATTCAACTTTTGTTCGCCACCCTCATTGCAGTTTCATCTGCATGCATTTACTTGCGAAACACTTGCTGATGATCACCTTATTGCCATGATGTTTCTGTAGCTCGAACATTTTCTCTCACGCTGCATATAGGGGCTATTTGGTTTGTTTGTGAGCTCAGAACTTGCACGGGAGTATTAGAGTTTTTTCCATTTATGGTTAATAATATATGAAGGCAATGATTTTTATTTGGAGGGTAGCCATTGTGTTCACTTGACCAATAAGGAGATTTAAATGTTTCCTATGATGATTTGAAATTTTAGGATGGCCTAGAGATTCTTAGGCAACCATTGCCGCAATTACCAGTAGAAATC
>NEWO01002105.1:15555-45678 GCA_003013225.1 Phalaenopsis aphrodite
GTGGTCTTAAGCCCTTAGCCTTTGGCTAAGATGGCTAGAATCAACATATGGAGGATCCAAAATGAGTTCTCCTGTGAGTCTCATGGCTTTAGAGGGGGTGGCTTCATGACTGGCACGATCATCTTATCCAACCAATTCTATTTCCCCCAAAATATCCAACCTTGGCGTTCTACCCCAAATTTTCCCAATATTGTCAAAATACCCCTCAAACCCTAAAATCCTCAAAATTACAAACATTTCCAAATTTCTGCTGAAAAAATCATGTTGAACCACTCCAAATCATCCAAATTGCCCAAATTCACCCTAAAGTTCCCAAAATTATCAAAATACCCCCTATTCCACAAAAAACTACCAAAATGCCCCAATGCCCCAAAATTGCCAAAATCCTCAATTTCACTCAAAACTTCACCGAAACCTATTATAACCATCCAATTTCCCTAGTCTCACCCAAAATTCCCCAAATCTACCCAAATTGTCCAAAATTCCCAAATTACCCCTAAATTCTTAAAGTTCTCGAATCACCCTCAATTTCTACCAAATTCATTTCAAATTCAAACTAAATTTCATCATGTTCAAGTCCTATTTAAACCAAATTAAAACCCACTTACACCAAATTCCAAACCCAAATCCCAAGCCCAAGTCAACTATCCTAAATTGACCCCAAAGCCAAATTTCATCAAATTGAGTCACATAACCAATTCAGTTCCACAAAATTTGTTTTCCAAATTCATCATAACATTTTTCATGACCAATTTTAGCCTTCAATTAGTTTAGGTCCAAGCCCAAACCAAGCCCAAGTCCAAATCCAAGCTCAAACCCAACTTTTAGCCTAAACCAAAAATTTGATCCAAACCTTTACATTAATTAAAAGCTCAATTGCCACAACCATGTCTTAAGCCCTAAGATGCTAATCACATCACCTAGCCAACTCTACTTGGTTCCATGAACCAATGGTCCCTCAAATTGTGCAAACCCCTCCCTAATTTGGCTAACTCCCTTATCCATACAATGAGTTGGCTTAACCTTAAAGCTAATCACCATTAAACCTTCCCCTGACCTCTCTGAGCAGCCTCCACCTCTAGCCTAGCTGGCTACCTTAGTGGGCGAAAAACCCAAAACCAAGAAGGGTGACCATGGATCAAACCCAAATTCTCACCCATCCCAAGTGGCAAATCCCAATTGGTTACTTGCACTGAATCCCACTCCGCCTAATATAATTGGCACCAACTAATGGCAGCCGAGGGCCTCCCCCTTGGCCTCCCTCCACGACCAAAATAGATGAAGTGCAGTAACTAAGAGGAAACTCTGCCAAATTGTTTTCAGAGCCCCTCATAATGTTCCTAAGTGCAATCCAACCATCTTCAGCCACTCATTCTGTCCACCCAAGCCCAATTTAGCCACTAAAATTCAGGGCATTTCACAACCTTGGAATCAGGTCCTTCAAAACACCAAATAAATCATTCCATATGCTTCCCCAGACCTCAAAACCACTTTCCCAATCAAAATCCCCCTCTCTCTCGTGCACTCTAGTATAGTTCTAGACCAAGCCCGAGTCACCCTCCTATCGAAATCATAAATAGACCTTACCTCAGCTCGAACCAACACTTGGACGATGTCCGTGGACTCAAGGCGAAGCTCAGGAACAAACTCAATCGAGGCCTCACCTCTTGGTCTAAGGTACAACCTCAAATCCCTAAATTTTTCTTTGATTTGGACCTTTGTGAAGAGAACTTGTACTTCATACATATTTAACCATCTAGATAGGTTTGTCTCGCTTAGATGAAGGTGTAGAAACAAACCCCACACAAGTTGGTTGGGAATCGAGCGAGATATTAGGGTTAGAACATGGACGATTTTAGATTTAGGGCGATCAGGGACGATGAACGGATGTCGTCCATTCCCGAGTGAATCAGACGGACGGACGATATCACGTCAGACAAGAAGATGGAATGAGAACTGCAGGCTGCGTTACAACTGAGGTGTAAAGCACGATGAATCAAATGGTGATGCATGTGAGTTCGGAGACGCCGAGGATGACGCTGCGCCGACGTGGATAAGTAGGAAAACATGGTATTTATTTTAATTTAATTCATAAACGTTAAAAAGTCATATCTAGGTGTAGAAAAATCCTGAAAATAAAACAAAAATATCTCTTTGCTCGGTGAACAGAGGAGAAAAATATGAACCAAAAATCAAAAGTGTTTTTCTTATATTGATTTCTAAATTAATTAAGTACTCTAAAGAGTAATTAAATCATAAATAATTAAATGAAATTTTGAGCACTTATTCTTGATCATCTTAAGAGTGTTCTCTGATTTTTCTAATGACAAAGAACACCTTTATGACCAAAAACCCTAATTTCTAAGATATTTGACATTATTTTAATTAAAGAAATTATAAAAAATTAGATAAATGTTAGAAAAATAGAAAATCAAGGTTGGTAGCTTATCAGAGAGACATGAAAAATATAAATAAAAAATTTTGAAATAAAAATACAATTTCTATTTACCTGCCCATTAAAATCAATTAAAAATTGTAAAAATTAAAATATAATTAAAAAATTCACAAAAATCATTTGAAGTGGTCTTATGACTTAGGCAAACCTCTAATAATTTTCCTAAGAACTTAAGGTATATCTCAGTTAGTTAAATTAATTATTATTAAAAATTTATATTTTTGAACTAAAATAATTATTAATTATTAAATAAAAATAAAAAATATATATAAATTCTCCACTGATATTTTAATTAAACCATGTGTAGGGTAACAACAAAGTTTCAAAGTCATAAATTTAAAAAATTATGAGTTAGAAAATCTTAGAGGCAAATTTGTAATTTTGAAAATTTGAACTTTAATTAAAATTTAGGTCAAAATAGTGGGTAAATGGGTGATATTGATCATAATTAACTCTCTGAAAAGATTGAAATATAAATGGTCAAGGGATAGAGACCAAATCATGTTATTTTCTATGAAAGGGTCAAAATGTAATTTCTAAATTGTTGTGGCTTGGAAGTCAATTAAGTTGGATGATCTTAATGTGAAAGCTTTGATCTAGGACGATGATAATCTACTAATTAGAAGCCTAAAATCGATGCTTAAGTGATAATACAATCTCTTAATAAGGATTAAGCTCATTTCATTTAAGCATTTTTCAAAATTACAAATCTATCCATAAAGACTTAAGAGCTTAGTAGTGAACTAGGCTTGATCTAAAATTACTCAATGAGGTTTAGTAAAGAAAATGCAATCAATTGCAGCCTCTTTAAAACACTACAAGCTCAATTTCGAATAAAAAGATGAGGATTCCTTAATAACTCAACTTACCCTTAAGGGTGTCTACCCACATAATTCCTAAATGAAACATCAAATGTAGGTCTAATTACCCTACTCATGGGATAATTAGACATGCAGGTTCATTGAGCATAAGTTAAAATACCACAACTAAATCTTAATTTAACTAAGGATGATTAATTCAATAAGATGATAAGTCCAAATAAACTCGAAATGATTTATAGAGGGTTTAAAGGATGTTAGGGCCATGCCCAAAATACTTATTTGGATATTTTGAAGGACATTTGGATATATTATGCTTTGTTGAAGAAAATTATCCTCAAAATCTTAGGGACCACTAATATATGACTTGGGACCAGTTAATTCACACTTCTAATAAAATACCCTACACTACTTATCTGACATTTATAACCTAATGCTCAAGGATTTGAGTCTGGGAAAATGTATTTACATTCTTGTGAGCAACTAAGGATATTTTGCCACATATGGATCACCGAGCTTGTGTAAGTTGGAGTTCTAGGTGACTAGGTTGGTGACGACATTGCTTATTTATGCTAACTGAGGGACATGAAATGGGAGTCGGAATATTATCTCCCACCTCAACGATCCTTAATAAGTCGAGAGGATAGGACTGATGATACTATTCATCAGCTTTGGTAAGAGTTACCTTGACACTCTTAAGTTACCGACGGTCCTAGCCTGATTAGAGTAATTAACATATGGACTATGCTATTTTAAAAGGAAAACACCTACAATATAAATTAACAACAATCCTTTTTGTTATGTGATTACTTTTACTTGCCAAAGTAAATTTTACATGCATGAAAAATTAAAGAATTTTGATGAAAACTTATAAAGGTCAACAGGTTAATTCTTTGGATCGATTTTAGGAATTGCTTCTCCTCGGATTGTCAGGATGATGACTTTTAACAAAGTTGAATGATAAAGCACATAGTCTAGCTCTGAGCCCCCCACCTCTACTAAAATATATATTCAATCACGGTTTTTCATATGTGACGTCGGGTTTTGCCTTACTACTATTTTCTACGACTAGTTTATACTTCCTTATATCAGATTCTCTTGCAATTCATTTAAATTTCATTTAATTACATTATGTTTATGATACTAATCATGCAGCAGCAGCGGGAGCGACAGGTATGCTTTTACATTTTATTTATTGCATTTTTTATATTATCTTATTGTCACTTTACTATGAATGTTATACCTACAAAAACAAGAAAAACAACACTTTCAAAATAAAATAATACATATTTCAAACCTCAAAACAAACATAATTCACCCATTTTAAATTTACGAGAATCTCTCGGATGAGGTAATCTATGGTTGCTAACGAGAATTCTCTAGTCTAAACGACCTTAACAACCCGTTTAGACAAAGTAAATTCAAAAAAAAAAAATAGTGATGCTAAAATGACGGAACCGTGAGATCTTGACTGGTGTCGCTTAACTTAAATTAAACTCTCCCCCAAAACACATCAATAATAAAACTTAACAATAACAAAACGTGACATACAAATTACAAACCTTAAAGCTACCACGAAAGCAAAGTGTTTGGAACAGGCTTTTGTGGGCAGCACGACGAGGTCACGATGCATAGAAAAAGATCTTCGAGAGAGCAAACAAGGTCTTCATTAGTTAAAAATTTTCTAGTTTAAGCAACAAGCCATAGGATTCTGAGGTTGCTGCCCAGTGCGACTTAAATCCTCATCTTATATTTTGATTTTTGCATAATCCTATTGTATAATATAAGCTTTAACTCTCTTAGGATTATGAGGTCGTCATTCAGAATGACATAAATCTTCATATCTTTCAGGTTATTTACATGGTCAAATATCATAAAAATATAAGCCCTAAATAATGAAATCCGCAGGATTATATTATTAAATAATAACTTCATTTTAAAAAATGACCAAAAAGTAAGATAGCTTGATTAGTCACTGAGATTCTCCTCAAGATTGGTGACATCCCCTACATTATCTTTCCTTTGAATTCATTAAATAATTGCTCTTATTTGATCCACTCCCATTTAATTTTTCTATGTCATACCTTGAAAACTAAACTTTGGAATCTTGAAGACAAATACCTCTGATCATTATCGAGAGTTGTCTTAAGTGACATCGGTCGCTTAGGATATAATTAATTATAGGGGATTGCCTCTATATGTAACTAAAGAAGCTCGATAATATAAACCCTATATAATCCTTATATTGGATAAGGGAACTTGTCGGTCATACATACAAAAGATTCGCAGAACAAACAAATGTCATAAATTCTTTAGTTTATGTAATCGAGCTTCGTTAACAAGAAATATGTTTATTCTGCGAGATAGGTGCATTGCTTGTGGAGTGATGCTTAGTCATTTAAACTATTAAATATAGTAGATTTTTTGTTTTCATTTTCAAAAATTAGAATATTATTTTCAAAAATAAAAATTCCACGCATATTAATTTAAATACTATTTTCAAGGAATTAAATTGAATCAAAATTCAAGGCCAACATGAGGCACTAAGGTTAGATACACTATCATGGAAAATCTAACATTTGCTCTAATTGTTTCTACTTTTAAGATCCCATATTTCTATATGAATCCCATCACAGTGATCACCAACAATCCAATAAAATCAGTGCTCACTCGATTGAAACATTTCAATCAACTCCTGAAGTGGACTGTGGAGCTCGGTGAATTTGACATCCCCTATATTCCCCAAATGGTGACTAAAGCCCAAGTTGTAACAAAATTTAGGCAGATTTATCTGAAAAATGCGAACAAAACAAATGAACTTATACTGCCAGCTAAATCTAGACCTTACACATTGATGGGCCTTAGGTCAGATGGAAGTAGAAATTGAAATTGCACCGAGTAGTCCTACTGGTGAACATCTTCATCATTCTGCCTTCTTCGAGTTTGAAGTCGCTAACATTTAGGCAGAATATGTGGTATTAATAATTGTTCTACGCCTAGATTTAAAATTGGGCATCTGAAATCTAATGATGAATTCAAATTTATAATTGGAGGCAATTCAAGTCAACAAAAAAATTCAAAGTCAGAGATGAGATGGTGGTTACGTACTTCAGCAAGGCAAAGTCAAGGATAGAGAAGTTTGCAGATTTCAGAATTGAGCAAAGAAAATCAAGTATTGAAACTTCTGTTAAAGAACATTTGCTTCAAAGAGGGGATGCTCAGAGGCTTCTCTACAAGTCATTGAGGAATAAGAGTCCATGGAGTTAGAAGCTGAGAACATAAAGAGTTGGATGGATCCCTACATCCAATATCTAGAAATTACAAAAATCCCTAAAGGAATAACATATCAAAGGATATTCAAGTTTAAAGTTTCATAATACCTCATGATTCAAGATAAACTTTTCCAAAGGTTAGTCACTTTACTACTCCTACGATGTGTCAGTGAAAATGAGATGGAAGAAATCCTCTGGGAAATACACTTTGGCAAACATGGAAGTTATTTAGCGGGAAAAACTTTAACACATCATGTTAAGAGGAAAGGCTACTTCTGACTGACCATCATGAAAGATGTAGAAGAGTTTTCTAGGAAATCTGAGCAGTGCTAGAAGTATGCTCTATTGTAATGTCAGTCGACTCACAAACTGCAGGTGATCGTCAATCCTTAGCCTTTCATCATTTGAAGACTCTACATCCTCAAGCAGTTTCCCTCTTTAAAGGGCCAGCATGAATTTCTTTTAGTCATCGTAGACTACTATTACAAATGGATAAAATGAATACAGACGACGTCTGAAATTTCTTCTTGACAGACATCATATGTTGGTTTATGTGGCTTACCCTTGGTAATTATCATTAACAATGGAACAAAATTCATTGATCAAGGGATATTTTTTTTTTTGTAAAATTAAGAGAATCAACCCGAAACTCACATATGTACATTATCCCCTCACGAATGGACAAATAGAGGTTGTTAACAAGCTAATGTTATATCTACAAAGGAAAAAGGTTGAAAAGGCAAAAAATAATGGAGTAGACTTAATTTCTTTTGTTATATGGGCCATTTGAATGACACCATCATCAGCAACTGGGCAAATCCCTTACCTGCTTTCCCATGGGACAAAAGCAATGTTGCTAGTTGAGTATAATTACCATAGCTAGAGAGTTATCACAATGACCTCATTCCATAAGGAGAATCTCACTGACTGGTAGGAGGCAAACTCGAAGTACTAAAGGAATGCTGAAAAAACATAAAACTTCATTAAGAAAAAGTGAAGAGAAGGATTGATTGATAATACAAATGTCTGACATAAGACATTCACACCCGAGGACCTAGTTTTGAAACTCAGCAGCATGACGGTCCGAAACTTGATCAAACTTTGATTGGCTCATACATCATTGATAAAAAAATCACCTTAAGAGCATAAAAGCTAAAAATATACACCGAAAAAAAAGATTCACACAACTAATTACATAGGCCTGACCCACAACCCAAACTTGACCCAACTAAGGTCTAACCAAACCTAAACCCTAAATCTAACATAGGTCAAACCAAACCCAGACTCGACCCAACCTAAGTCTAACCTAACCCAAGCCCTAAACCTAATCAAAGTTTTACCTAACCCAAACTTGACCCAACTTAGGCCTGACCCAAACTCTAAACCTAACACAAACCTAACCCAACTTAGACTTGACCCAACCCAGGTCTAGCCTGACTCAAACCTTAAACTAATCCCAGGTCTGACTCAATCAAGACATAATCCAACTTGGACCTGGCCCAACACATGTTTAACCTAACATTAATCCTAAACCTAACCCAGGTAAAACATAACTCAGAACTGACCCAACCCAGGTCTAACCTGACCCAAATCCTAAACCAAAATTAGGTTTGATCCAACTTTAACCTGACCTAAGTTAGACATGGTCTAACCTAGATCTAACCTAACCCAAACCCTAAACATAATCCATATCAACTCAAATTATACGCAACATAATTCGGTTAACCCAGCTTAACCAAGATCAACTAAAATTCAACCAAGCTTAACTTGGGTCAACCTAGCTTAACATGAGTCAACCCAAATCAAACCAAAGTCAACCCATTTTAACCCATGGCAACCCAAACTTAACCCGAGTCAATTCTGATCGAAATGAACCCGATACACCAAAAATATATGCATTTTTAAACCCATATTTTATACTCATTTTTTGTGATACTGCACTTTAAAAGAAGGTATTTTTAATGTTTTCTTGCATGTTGTTGAATATTAGGATATAGAGCAAAAAAGAAGCAAAAATGATGAAATTTGGAGTCAAAATGGAGAAGTTGAAAGTTTGTTCAACGCCGACGACGCTATTTGACAGAGAACAGAGAATTAAATTGCGGACCACTGGAGTCGACGACACCAGTGTCGGTTCAGACCCTATTTCTAGAAGATTCAATGAATTTAGATGCATTTCGAAGAATTTTTGGATGCACTTATTGGAGAACCGACTCTAGGCTCTATTTGGGGCCAAAATTAATCAGAAAATTTGCTCCTTTTTCTCCATTGCTCGTCTCAAGTCATTCTCTTACATACCATACACTTTTTCATCTTCATTCTACCACCATTTTAGTGTATATTAGTGATTTTTCTTTAAGAATTTAGAGTTTTTGTGTTGAGATTAAGTGTGAATCTTTCTCTAAGAGTGTTGGAGAAGGAGAAAAGTGAGAGATTTCTTCTTCCTACATTTCCTAAGAAATGCTACAAGGGATTTGCATTGAGAAAGAGTTTTAGATAAGTGTTGTTTGTTTTTTTAGTGTTATATGAATTTTCTTTTATATATGAAATTTGTGTTTTTTTGTATCTTTATCATGAAGTCTAAGTAGTTTCCTTTATATTTCACCATACTCTGAGATATGGTGAAATGAAGAGATAATATGAATGTGCCAATGTTAAAATATAAAATAAATTGTGATGATTTTTCAACTCCAAACTTAATTTACTTTTCGATCTAGCCAATTGAATTGTTAAAATTTGTTGTGAAACATATGATCTGAGAAATGGAGTATGAGTTCTACAACAGAGTGAGGATCACATTTGATTCCATGAAGGGGAATTTCATTCATGGAATTAATGCAAATAAATAGAGAAATATATATTATTGGGTGTAGAATTAGATATTTTAGGGTGACAGACTAAAATCCCCAATTTGATCTTAATATTCAAGAACCAAAGTGAGAGTTAGTCTTCAGGTGAAGGGAAGTGAGAGCTCAAGAGTGAGAGCCAGTATCCTCCTAGCCTAGCCACGAATTTAGGGACTAAATCTGAGATTAGCCATGATTTTCTCATTTTATCAGGGTAAAGAATTAAAATTGCTCCTATTTGGCACAATACATATTAAAATCATTTATCTCATCTCATTTTACCAAAATCTCGTTGTAGTGAGAAAGTTGCTTTTTAACATAAGAAATCTTCATAACATAAACATAGTTTAATAGTTTAGTAGTTACTGTTTAAACTTTGCATTTCAGTTTTTCTAATAGTTAAATAATTTAGTTCTGATAATATCTAAACATTCGAAATTAGTGAAAATAATTTTATTTTACTTTCTGTGAATTTCCTAGTTAATTTATCATTTCAAATTTAAACCTTCCCTATGGGATCAATATTTGGGGCTTAAATAAAAATTTATTTATTATTTGATAACAATACGTATACTTGCGTAGAATCCCAACATTAATTGCTTAAATTTCTTATTTATAAAATATTACATCAATCTTTTGGCACTGTTGCATAGCGGAGTCAACTTTATATATTTTGCACAACTATATTCTCGTGATCAGAACCTAAACTTACTCTAACCCACTTAATCCAATCCAAAAACCTAACTTAAACATATCCCTAATATAACCTAAACCCTAAACCTAACATAGGTCTAACCCAACTCAGACCTAACCCAACTTGAATCTGACCCAACCTATGTCAAATCTGACCCAAACCATAAACCTAACCCAGACTTGACCCAACTTAAACCTGACCTAACTTAGGTCTTTCTTAACCCAAACCCTAAACCTAACTCAATTCTAAAACTTGACCCAACTTAAACTTGAACCAACCCAGTTTTAACCTAACCCAAACCCTAAACCTAACCCTGATATGACCCAATCTAAACCTAACCCAACCCACATCTAACCTAACCTAAAATTTAAACCCAACCTAGGTCCAACCAAACCAAAACCTGACCCAACTTAGATCTGACCCAACCTAAGTTTAACATATCCCAAACCCTAAACCTAACCTCAGATTAACCCAAATTAAACCAAACTTAACTCGGGTCAATCAAGCTTAACTCTGATCAACCCAAATCAAGCCCACCTCAACTCGAGTCAACCCAACTTAACCCAGTTCAACCCAAATCAAACTCTAGTCAACCAAGTTTAACCTGGGTCAACTCAAATCAATTCAAACTTAACCCGAGTTAATGCTAGTCAACCCATGCCACCTCAAGCCTAAAACAAGCCTAAACCAGTTTACTTGCATCATACCTCGGCTCAATCATGAGCTAAACTAACCTGGAAATTCAATTTAACTCGGCTTAAACCTAGCCTAAATATGATCCAAGGCTATATATGTGTGTTATTTCATGTTTCATTTCGTATGTTATTCAATGTTAACAAACTAAAAAAAAATAACAAAAAAATTTCAAAAACCAAAATAAAGGGTGGAAACCTCTCACAATATAGTTTTCTCTACAATCATCAAAAACGAACATTAAAATAATATAATTCAAAACAAAGAAAACTCTTATTTCTCAACATGACTAACAAACTTAGGAATTGAAATAAGACATAAATTATAATCTTAAACTTCAAATAAACATCTAAAACACACCAAGGTAAAGAACAAGAGCATAATTTAGGTAGATATGACATGGACCTTAAGTTAGCTAACTTAGACACCAAACTAAGGGCGATACACTTACCTCTGGTAAGTCTGAGTATAGAAGAATATGTTAGTTTAATAGGTACTCTAGTTAGTGTTAAGGACTAGAACATACAAAATAACAAATGTACCCTTAAGGGTAGAGGAAATATCTTAAATGAAGTAACACATGGTTACTAACAAATTTATTTTAGACTACTTCAAAAATATGAATAATTCATGATATGACATTTAAGGAGAATTTCTAGTTATGAAGCTAGACATATTTGATGGATACCAATTTTCCCAAAATAACGAAAAGCCTTAGGCATCTTGACCGGAGACATTAATCACAAGTCCTATGTTAGTCTTCCCTTAAAATTTCTCATAGAGTTTAGGGTTTCATTTCTCAGCAAGAAATCCTTCTCTACCCAATTATATTCTTAGCTTAGGGTTTCCAATCCTTTTTATTAGTAAAATCCAATATCCATGATTAATCCTTTGACTTCACTTGAACAGTTCAAACTCACCATTAGTCCCTTTTAAACCTTTCAATCGTCACTCTCCAAACTTTATCCTACATTTTGTTTGGGCATTTCCCATGTCATGTTGTCATTAGACTGTAAGTACAATCTTTTTGAACTTAATTCTTCAAATTTGGACCCCCACTAACTTTCAATCACTTGAACTATGCAAATCCAATCTCTGATAATTTTACTCATTGCAATAAATGGTAGTTTTCTTTAAGGATCACGACACTAAGGATGTAATTAACTACGAGGGATTGCTCTTGTAGGGGACAAGACCCAAAAATTAAAATAAGCTTTATCATACACCCATAAAATAATAGAAAAACCTGGTTTCATAGACTGACGAAGGTTTTCATCATCCGGGTGGTCAAGCACATTTTTAAGATAATATTTTTTATTCCTTCAAAAAGATATTTTTTTTTTGAAATGTCATGCTCGGTTATCTAGATAGAAGTCATTCAAAAATTTTATGGTGTGTGGTGACACAAAAATCCTCCACTATACCCCTTTATGAGGAATAGTGCGACCAAAAAAATTTTAGGTCTAGTTAAACAACTAAAACTTAAGTCCACTGGAGTTAAGAGTTGACACCCTTAAATAAAGTTATGCAACACATATTGTTTGAGCAGTTGATAAAAAATATTAAATGACAGACACATACTCCACAGTGTCTGGTTGGCGTACACAAGTTAAAATTAACCCTCAATGCTCAAGAAACAAAAATTATAAGACTTGATTCATGCATAGAATGCTTCAAAATCAACTAAAGAGTGGCGAACAAAGTGATGTCCTGATTTAGTAATAGGTAAGAGAAAAATGTAACACAGATAAAGTTTATTGAAGAACATATTTCATTCATATAATTATTCAGTTACAAGTATTTCTGAACAAAAACATTTTATATGCATTAATTTTGTCACATATAAAAATAGTGAAAAAAAAAACCTAAGTCTAAGACTCTTTGGGCTGAGTGTTAGATGATTTGTTGTCTGTTACTTTATCTCCCTCATACGCTTCTCTCTTATATGAAGCAAAATAAGCATCGAAGAGCTCTTTGCACTCATCATTATCAGAGTATTGGGGGTTGACCATCAAAACTAATGAATTATTTATTACCACCTTGGTACTCATTTCCAAATGCACAAACTGGGTATAAAAGAACTCTATGGATGTCTTCATTGTGGCCATCTGCTCTGTTAATTTAGCACTCTCCTCGCAAACATTAAACAACCAGTCTGACGTGATCTCTAACTCTACTTTAGCGTCCTTGAGTCAAGCATCTGCCATGGTCATCTGATCTTCTGTTACTCTTGTTTATGCCTTGTACTCTTTGGCCTTCACTTCAGTTTTTAAGGGCATGTCTCTCACTTCAAGTTACAAAGAGGCCAAGTGTTGGGTTTTTGCCAACTCTAAGGAGCTGATATTGGTCAATCATGTGACATAAATCTACAGACTGGAGGTTATTCAACAATTTTTATAGGCCCTCTGATCAAAACACTCAAGTAATATGCAAGGTATACTCGTCCGTCCCTGAGGATTAGTGGAACAAGTCCCTCATGATGTTTATTAAAGAAAAATTGGATTTCGAGTTGAGAAAGACCTTTGGGAATTTCTCCTACAACAGTCTCCAATAATCCTTACCTCCCTTTTGCTTCTTTTGGAAGTAAGGGGAGGGAAGAGTCAAAATTTGGGGTTGGAACCTTACTCTTCCTCTGACACTACTCTTCTGTAGAAGCAAACAACCTGTGCTCTGAAGCATACACCAACTCAAGCTCCCCTTTAAATGGGCTTTCCTTTAGGCTTTCTGCTTCTCAATATTTTATCGTTGGAGCTGGTAACAGTGGAGAGGGCAACTTGGCCTCCCATTTTTCAACAAGTGGAATGAAACTCGAGGAAGACGTGAGGGAAGCTCTTTGGGTCAAAGGATGCTTGGATGATTCCTCAGCATCGACCCATGGATACTTGCTATTAAATCCTCTTGGAGGTGATCCAAAAAAGCCCATAATTTCATCAAGGATGGTTTTCATTCGATCAAAATTAATTCATTGGTGACAGTATTTTGAATAACTACTATAGTTTTAGAGACATAATTAATTAATTATGTACCTGGGACTTTCCCATTCGCCTGATTGTCATCATCCTCTTCCTTGGCCTCTTCACTCCTTGATTTGGAAGCACCCCCCTTTCTATTCCTTTGCTTCTTCATTGAAAGTCTTACATATGTTTAAATATGCCTCTTCTCCTCTGGCCAATCAGAAGTTGGCCGCAATACAAGGGTCATTGCACTAAATCGGGTGGGGTTCACAACTGGTTGGTTGTGGTGGGGTCGATATACTGAATGATCGACATATGCTTACCCATGATAGTCGAAGCAAGCCCAATGACTCGCTTAGGGACACCCTTCTTCTTCTTATTCTTCTTCTTCTTCTTCTTCTTCTTCTTCTTCTTCTTCTTCTTCTTCTTCTTTTCTTCCTATAAAGTACTCCATTTGGCCTCATTGCAATTCCTTAATTATTGCAGACACCCCAAAGGAATTGGAACTTCAAATCTTTGATTTTATTTTCCAAGAAAATCAAATGAAATTTTTTAATCAAGCCAAATACAGCATAGTCGTCTAGGTCCACCTGGAAATAAAACATGAAAAAGAACAACTCTCGGGACTACGGGATATCCATCCATCAAAATTAAATGATGAAATTCATCACTGCGTGATTAAGTTTGGTGTAATATGCCCAAGAATGACTCCATAGTGGTTGAGTATCGACTAAATTTCATAGCAAAATGGCAGTCAAAGTCCCCACTGAAATTGATTCCAATAAAAGATCATACCATCTCTAGAGCAGCCAGTTACCTTCATCTCCAGCTCTTCCAGCTCGAGCACTATACTTGTGTTGTATACACAATTTTCCTCCAAGAGATTCACATCGAATGGTGTGAGGGTAGAATTTTTGGTTGCTAACACCAAACCAAACAACTATGGAGAGTATTTTGAGGCCATGAGAATGTCAAAAGAAAACCGACCCAAGGGAGAGACAAGAAAAGACTAAAGGGAAGAAAAAGTGAAATATAAGAAAGCATAAACCCATTTTCATTTTAACCATACATAGAGGGTATCCAGGGGATTCAAAATACCTCAAATATATACCTCTTTCTTTGAAAATTCATATCAAATTAGTAAAAAATTTGAGAAATAAAAATGTTGTAAAATTTTTGAAATTGGTAGAAATTAAATTTGTATTTCTAATAGGAAGAATTTTACATATGGGTCTACAGACACCTCGGGCAACACTAGCCCCTAACTTACAAGACTTTAGTACAGCGCAAGCCCCCTAAACTTAAACTTCTAGACACCCTCTTCCTCTATTTGGATCTGAGAGATTGAGCTAGTCACCCAAAACTCCACCAGTTTTGTTCAAAGAATCTTCACCTCTCTCTGAGAGTCTACATGTCTATGTAAAGCACCTCTAGCTCTTCCTTCAGGTTAGATATGGCTACCTCCCTCGGGTTTTATCCATCCAACGAGCCAATGATCCCAACAATCCCTGATGACCATCAATCTCCCTCTCAAAATATTCAGGTCCAAACAAACGACCATGTTTGACTTTGTCATGAAATGGAGAAGACAGTTCCTCGACTACTTCTGAAGCATTGGGTTAAGTGACTTCCATTACTGAGGAGTCGATGATATGCATGTTATCATCTGCAAGAGTAAGAAAATATCATAAAAAGAGATTTGAATAAATCAACCAAGTTTAAGAAAAATAAATTTCTTTGTTTCAATCATTCAATTCATCTCAGATAAGAGGAGGCTCTCATCAGCAAGCAGTTAGACAATTGCCAGACTGACCTCACTGAGTGAGGGAAGGAGAGATGTACCTTTGTGCTGCTGGATCTGGGTCTCAGCGACCATGTGAACCTATTGCTAAGCTCTGATAAGCCGATAGCTGATAGATCGGATCCGGAGCAAACACTGTTGCACCAGTAACATGCACGTCAGACCTACTCCCCATCTCACGATAGAGTAGCATCAAGTCAGAAGACTTAACTGTCTCCTCTACCCTTTGTTTCTTGTGTACCACTTGTTTAACCAATTTAGCTCCTTTTGGTAGACTACCTTCTCCTGGCAACTAAGGTCGCCTCATTCAATAAACTCGAATGTCTTCAATAAGGTCGCCTCATTCATGGGTTTCTTGCTGCTCACAATTACACTCTTCTATTAACAACCAACTAAAGAGCAGAAAGTTCATAAAGTGTGATGAAAAAGTGATGGTTACACCTTATTTATTGGGATTGCGGGCACAAAAAATCAGGAAGTTTAATTATTAAAAGTATTTATATGCAATAAATATGTTAATATTTTACATTTAATTCTCTTATTTTTATCGCAGTTGTCGCTTTCAAGAAGTAAGAAAACCAGGAAACTAAATTTGTAAAAAAAAAATATATGACCACACGAATCTCAAAAAAGTTCAATTTGTTCGCTTAATGGACACCAGAGGACTACATGAGAATAGTCAAAAGATGGAGACGCCAAGAGTGTTTTCCTTCGATCGAAATTATGGCCAACCAAACGAAAGCACAATAGAACAAAAGAATGAGAGGCATTTGATATGAGAAACAATCATTTATAGCTAGCTCCCTCAAGTGATTCTAAGATTCTTCACAAAAATGGCCAAAGAACACCCCACTGAATATCTTTCTAATCCTCTAAGAATGTCCCATGTCCAAGGAGAGCGGCCCATCAAAATACGATGCTACACCCATTCTCCAACGGTTCAACTTCTTCCTAATGACATGAGGGATTCTACCAAGGATTCTCTTAAGAAGAACGACCGAAGACATTTCAGCTGATCGAAGACTTCTCAACCTTTTAGACTACTAAATGACAACACCAATAGGTCATTAAAAGCCCATTATAAGCAGTCACGAATATTGAACGGTGTCAGCGTTAGTTATGGATATTAAAAGGTCTCGGAGTTAATTATAAATATGAAAATGTGTGATAATGATTTGTAATATCCCTATTAAAATAGGAAAAAATATATATAATTTTCTTAAATACCCCTAGAACCTATAAACAAGTGGTCATCTCTTCAATAAAAGACCACTGAATTTACCCTCTAAGAATTGGTTTTACTCTACACTTTGTTTTCTTTTATTCCTCTCTCTGTTCCTCTCATCCCTCCAATGTTGTATGCCTTGGATGTGATCCACCTGTCATTCTTGAATTCAACAACTACATCTCGAGTAAATGAGCAAAATTACAATGCATGTCTAAATAACTCTTTATCTCAAAATCTAGTTGGTTAATACTTCTCTGAGCATTTCCCCAACTCTTGATGAATTCCAAGCAATGAGCAAAATCACTATGACTCATGTTCTCAATTTCTATCAAAGCCAAACTTGTCCATTCCAACGAAAGCTCTTGAAGAACTGCCACAAAATGCTCCACAACTTTCAAATCAGTCTCATATTCAAATTCAAATTCATAACGGTAACCTCTTCCATAAATTGACACAGACGAAAATGGATTCGGATAAACACATTTGCCTTTCATCGTCCATACTTCCACCACCAAAAACTCTTTTTGATGGCTGCATCTTTCTTTCCCATGAAACAGGACAAATCCTGTGAACAATAAATATTCCTTTTTTCTCACGTAATGCACGAGTTCCAGCCACGAGAAAGCGAGCAGGAGTCAGCCATGACGTTTATGTTTGCTCTACAAATGGCGAACTGCACATCCAGACTGGTCAGTTGTTGCAGATGTACCTGTTTGACATTTTAATGGCGATTCTCTCATTGGCGTTGCTGCTGCTGGTGATGCCCAGTGATTTGGAGCTCGAAGCACTGCGTCGAGAAGCTTATGAACAAGCAGAAGTTGCAGCTGGGTACTTGTTTGAGCAACCGCGCCGTTGGGGGCTGGTTCGGCCGCGGCAGAGATGGCGGTGTTTTGCAGAGGTGATGGATCATGGATAGGACCAGATCAAGTAGGCGACAGAGTGTCTGAAATTTTCAGCATTGTTCAAATTAATATATGATCTAAGATCTCAAAATAATGATTTGTTGGTGATTGTTCATTCTACATAATGTTTATCACAATTGAATAATACTAAAAGGTAAATTCTAAATGATGCATATCATTACCTGCATCCCCACTATGGCTGTCTAAAAGGCTTGTTGTTCGGGAGCAGCTCTTGTTCGACTCATTAAGTAGTTTGTGTTCGATTCGTTCGCTAAGCAAATGAGTTGAATGCGAACAATCTTTTTGTAGTTAATATATAAACGAGTCAAACACAAATAATGTTTTGTCGTTCGTGTTCGGCTCATTTTGACTCGAAATAACTAATCAGTATTGTTTTCAAATAATTTAATTGGTTACGAGGCTACAAAGATTTATAATCAATTAGAATTATTAATCAAAAAATAAAATAAATATATACTAAATTATATTTAAATGAATATCTTAATTTAAACAATAAGATTTAAATCTCGTGCTTATCTCTAACAACTTAAGACCGCGTGACTAAGTTTATCAAAATGACATGTTCGTGTTCGGCTCGCTAAGCAAACGAGCTGAACACGAACAGATTTTTTGAGCTCGATATATAAACGTTGAACACGAACAATTGTATTTTTTAACGAGTTGAACACGAACAAAGCTTCGACTCGCTCAAACTTGGCTCGTTTACACCCCTAATCCCCACACAACTAAAAATTAGTTTTTTTTTCTTTTTCTAAGAGTAATAGTAGACTCTTGACTGCTTTTTGCTATATCCCAAAAGCTTGGAATTTAGATGGGGTTCTGTGTTGGAGGGAAAAATTTGCGTACGTCTTGACGTACGCAGAGATGTGTAGATAATAAT
Source organism: Phalaenopsis aphrodite (assembly GCA_003013225.1). Classification (NCBI taxonomy): domain Eukaryota; kingdom Viridiplantae; phylum Streptophyta; class Magnoliopsida; order Asparagales; family Orchidaceae; genus Phalaenopsis; species Phalaenopsis aphrodite. The sequence goes on from NEWO01002105.1 coordinate 34,120, forward strand.
GTACACGGGGTTTATACGGGGATTACAAGGGGGTTATAACCCGTTGTACCTCCCGTGTAACTCCTGTGTATCCTCCCGTGTAACCCCGCTGTAACCTTGTAATCTCATTGGATAAAATAAAAGCGTGGGTTACTCAAGACGTACGCAGAGATGTTTAGATAATAAGGTACACGGGGTTTATACGGGGATTACAAGGGGGTTATAACCCGTTGTACCTCCCGTGTAACTCCCGTGTATCCTCCCGTGTAACCCCGCTGTAACCTTGTAATCTCAATGGATAAAATAAAAGCGCGGGTTACAGCTGAGTTACACGAAAGTTACAAGGAAGTTATAACACGCTTGTAACCCTTATGTAACTCCCATATAACTCCCCCGTGTACTCTATTATGTACACATCTCTGCGTATCCCTTGACGTACGCAAATGTTTTCTGTGTTGGAGACCACAAATGAAATTGAAGAAGTACGCACTAACAAAGATTAAAGTCTCATGCTCCAAGGAGGCAGTTTGTTTTATGAAGCCAAATTATGAGTAACTTTTGTGAGTTAGCATTAAGATGTTTGGCATGGAGACAAATATTTTCCACTATAAACGTAATGTTAATGTGAAAATTGACCATTTAAGCAAACAAAATGACATTTGCTGCCACACTCGCAGAACTCATCTCAGGGAAGTTTAAAGTTGGGTTTATGAGTGAAGCTCAATATCTACAATTAATGGATTTAAGATGTTATTAATGTTTTTTTGGTTCTAGTGTAGAATTTGGGTTAATATAAGATAATAACTACTCATTACTCTGGCTGATATCATAGTTAACTCTATAGTTGATTACAAGCCATGAAATACTTACATGTTTTTAGGCTACTGTTAGATAAATATGCACCTAGTTGATGTATATAATACTAAATTTATCATTCGAGATGAGTTTTTCTATTTCAATGTGATGCCCTTGGCACTGAAAATTGTATAGGTTAATAATCAAAAGAATGACATAATATTCAAAAAGAAAAAAGGGATAAACATTAAAGTGTTTGTAGATAACTTACTTATAAAGGGGGGGAAATTGGAGCAACATACACTTTACTTGAAACAAAATTTTAAAATCTAGCTAGAATGGAAAATATATTGGTATACTTACTTGCACTAGAAAGTATTAATATGAATCCTAGTAAGGTACAAGCCATTTTGAAGATGTATCACCCAAAAATGTCAACAGCCTGAAATAGCTTGCATGTTGAATTGTCATTTTAATCTTATTCATATCAAAATCACACAAGAAGTGTTCGTCATTCCTTAAACTATGTGAGCACCAAGCAGTTTGTATGGAATAAAGACAAGGATAATATAATTTATGTATGTATGTTGCTATTGTCAATTTCACCTCTACTTGCTTTCAACTTACGAGTCAAAAAAAATTTATAATTCTATCCTTATATGAAAGATATGAAGAAGCAATGACAAAACTTCGACACTAATAAATCATGAGTTCTACTATCCAATAATGAAGGATCACATCTTTGCAGAAATCATAATAACTCAATGGCTTCATCCTTACTTCCATGTACACTCCATTCAAGATATAATAATCAGCTTCTAAAATAAAACCAAACAAAACTTGACAATTTAGGATGACCTCTCAATTAGTTAATGGAATTAACCAAGTTCCAAATTACTTAAATAAATAGAATGGCTAAAAAAGTGAGAACATTGACCAACTTATTGTTGACTTCACTTTTGAAGGTGTAGACAAAGAGGTAATTGTTGAAGTTGGCTTACTTTTGAAATTCTTGGATAATTGAGGCTCAAGAATTTAGGAAGTTGGCATCAAAATGAATGAAAGAACCAAATAGGTGTGGAATTACTCAATGCATTTTGATTTGGTTTTTATGTTATAAATAATTAATTTGAATATGAAACCATAATTTCTTTTGTAACAATTGTATTAAGGGTCAAATCCAAGCCTTATTAGTATACTTAGGCTGTCACTTGAAGGTCAACTAAGCCAATAGAAAGTATAAAGCAAGAGAATGTATAATATAAAATTTATATTCAACACTAGGCTAAAAAACCTGATGAAAATATAGCCTTAGACTACTCAACCTACTACTAATGAGGATAAATCATGGATGTTGACATTCCAATAAAATCAAAGTAGATGATATTGTTGAATACTTAAGTTCATGTATCATATTTCCATCCATGAAAGAACTAAGAAGATTTAAGATTAAAGCTAAACTATATATGTTGATCATAAGAAAATTATATAGAAAGTTAGTGTCATTACCACATATTCAAATAAGTCCGCTTCAGTAAATGTAATAATCACCCTAGTAGTCAAACACTTATAAACTGGATCCTAACATAGGGACACATTTTTTTTACTATAAAATAAGATAAGAGAGCTTTGCTTAAAATAATCTTGTGATTTTATAAAGTTTCTCCTAAGCAACTTAACAATCGCACAAGTTGCAAATAAATTCATCTTCATGGTTATTCATCAATTGGAACATAAACCTAAATATAAAATTTCTAATTAGTTATTATACAGATGAAACTCATAATAATCATGATAAACTACTTTACCAAATAGACAAAGAGAAAGCAACTTTTTAAGAAAGATTTAAATATTTGTCATATATTTTAATGAACCAACTTCATCTATTAGCACGGAAAAACATAGGTGACCATCACCAATAATGACCCTCAATAGCTTTACAAAGTCGGGATATTTAATTTAAATAACCTCAGCACACTATATTAAAAACTAATGATCAAGTTAAATCTACAAACAAGCAGATCATTTATCTCATTAGATAAAAAGTTATTGACTCAAACTGCAAATGATTTGATGTCTTGCCATCAATCTCTTAGGCAATATAGATGATTCCATCATAAATGGTTAGGGTTATTGGCTTTATAGGCTTTAAGAAATTTCATATTAATTTTAAAGATAACAAACATTTGCTTGGATGTACTTATGGGCATATGATCCTAAAACTGCTTATATGCAACAATATAAAAATGTCTTTGATGATATTTTTCACTTATGTTTCCTTACTTTGCAACAGAGCCAAAAACTTGATCCTGACGTAAACAAGAATTTAATTCTTTAATTTATATTTATATTAGGATACTACGCAAGTATACATATCGTTATCAAGTAATATATGACTTTTTTAGTAAGACCTGAATATCGAAACAGGGAAAAACGCAATATGCACTATTGAACAACAAACTTTCTATTTCAAAAAGACAATTACTTAAACTAAATATACTTTTGTGGTATTAAAATTCAATTTTTTTTGGTATTTTTGATATTTTGTAGAACAATAACAATTTAAAAAGATAACTTGAGTTTATATAAAAGAAAAGCACTAAATTTGAAAAATATTTTTCTCCTTATCATGAATCAATAATAAGTATAACAATTCTGTTGTGGAAGTATGTGAATTGTGTTGTGTCAAATAGGAGCAATTATATTCTTTTCCTTTACTAGAGATGTTATAAAGAACATTGGCTAATTTAAAGTTTGAATAGTTCTGAAGACCGACTAGGCATGGAAGATACCAGCTCTCACTCTAGAGTTTCCTTGATTCCCTCCACCTGGGGGCTAACATCTCGTATCAAAACCTAAAACAATAAACCAAGTTGGGGGCTTTAACTTATCACTTTAAAGTCCTCTAACTCTACACCATTCAATGATGATTTTCATATTTATTTGCACTAAATCATATGAATTACATTCTCATTCATACAACCTCATGTGATTCTTTCCAATTGTTGACTGAGACAATACTAGCCCGGTTCTTACATGTTTTCACAACAAATTTTGACATCTGGATAGGCCCAATCAAGAAGTAAATGAAGTTCATGGATTTAAATCATCACAACTTCTTCCATCATTAATGATCAATACTCTCCACAACTTCAATCCAATACTTAAATTAGTTATCATTTTAAGGAAAAAGATAAAGAAAACTACTCAGAATCCATGGAGAAAATAAAAACACACTTTAGTTTAAAAGTAGAAATCATTGTCAAAACAACAAGAAGTCTCGATTAAAACCAAAAGTAGTTTAAAATAAAAGATAAAAACTTATCTCAAATCTTCCACCAAACTCTTGAAGTTCCTTTGAATCTCTTCTCTTTTACAACACTCTCAAAAGAAACTAAAAACAAAAAGAATAAAATAAATTTTGTGTGGTGCTTGAATCTCTCCACAAGATTCTCCACGATCTTCCCAGGACTCATCACTCTCTCCCTCTTCAAGCACCCACTTCAAATGTCTCAACTTTTTTCTTTTATAAATCTCCAAAAGGTGCCTTGGAAATTCTTCAAAATGTTTCCACATTCGATGAATCCTCCAAAGGATGCCTCCTTTCACAAGTCTTTTAACAATAATTTCGTTTTTAGTGGTCATAATCACCCTCTTAAGCCAATATGTGCCTCAAATACCTCTTCAAAATTCAGCCAAATGAAGAAAACCATCAAATAACTGCCTTTGGCGCTTAAGCGTGGGGCCTCTGGAGCTTTAGCGTGGGGCCTTTGGCGCTTAGGAGCGGCCTTCTCTGTTTCACCGACGCTTAGGCACCAAAACAATTTAGCACAATTTTCACCTTTTTGCTCCAAATTTGATCATTTTTCACTCCTTTAAGCATTTTTCACCTTTTTACTTGTACCTAAAATAAAAACACAAAAATACAATCCATTAAAGCGCAACATCTTAAAAATAGGTATAAAAATGTGTCAAAAAACACTACATATTTTAGGTGTATCAAAATCCCCCAAACTTAAATTGTTACTTGTTCTCAAGTGACACTTCAATCTTTAAAAACTAAAAATTCTGATATGTATATGAGTTTCTATAGGAGTTACTAAAATTTAGATTTAGAAATATAGTAGTCCAATTTAAAAAAACTATTTAGTAAATGAGACCAACTTAAAGTTTAGAAATTTTTAATGTTAAGAAAGATGAAAATATGAGTTCCTATCTAATTCAGAAATATTGTAGATTCTCCGAGTTTAGAATTTAGCTCTTTTATTATCTCTACTTAAAAATTTTATTAAGAATAATTTTATTTACTATATTATATTTTTAAGCTTAAGATTTTCTTAAGTCTTATACTTTAAAAAGATCAAATGTGGAACCAATTTTTTATTAGGCACTAATCCTCAAGCTTCTCCTCCCTTATATTTTTTTCTTTTTCTTTTGTTTTTTTTTCTTTTTCTCTTCATTTTTTTTCTTTTTCTCTTTTTCTTTTCTTTAATTTTCTTTTTAGGCAAGGATTACTATATCTGGATAGGTCTTTAATGGTTTTGATTTTCACTTCTCCTTTCCTAAAGCAAAGTCCTCATATAAATCTTTTACTTATAAATATAATAATAGTTTTGAAAATTATTTTAATAAAAGAAATTTAAGTATTAAAAATAAAAGTTCATATTTCTAATTTTTTTAAAAATATAATTTTTTTATTAAAGATAGTTACTTATATTAGACACTTTCTACATTAAAAACTTTTAACTTAAAGTTTTTCTTCGTTACAAAAAATTTCAATTAAAATTTCTTACTCATTTCTAAAGTCAAATTTTACTTCCCTAATATAATTTCATATAGATGATCATTTTTCACTTAAAATCAAATTCACTTGTAGCACAATTGAGAACAAATAAAATTTAAGTTTTTAAAATATTTTTCATCCCCCAAACTTAAATTCTTAACAGATTAAAAAGTTTAGCAGCATATATATATAATCAAGAATGAAAATTGAAAGAACATGCTTACATGAATTTTTATATCCTAAGTATACAAGTATAAAACTAAAAACAGGAGTAAAAAAAAAAAAATCAATTTCATTTCAATTTAACATATAGAGATTCACTAGACTTCTAAGTAGTGGGTACAAATACAAAAGCAAGCTTACACACTAACTTTGACTTCATAGTCTCAACATAAAAACAAATACACTAACAAGATAAAAGAAAAATACAGGATAGCACTTTCTGAATTTCAAATTTAAGATCTACGCTAGCAAGATTTTCAACTTTACAAAAGACATAGAATTAAGTTAAGTTCTAAACTAACTAAATCACAGTACTAAACACACAACAACAGATTCTACTCTAGCATTTTAAAACAAAACTACTAACAAATCACAAAATCACAATACAATTAAACAAAAAAACAGTCTCATACATCACAAAATCGAAACTAACACTCAAACATACATGTTTCAGTTCCACAACATAAAAACACATCACGTCACATGTCTCAAATCCAAATAAACACGTAAATGTAATTGTAGTAAGCCCAGACTACATAGTCCATAACATAATACAAACATAAAAATAAATCTCATAATGTTATTCCTCATTATCAAAATCACTGCTATACCAAACATTTACGGGCTCATAATCAGTGTATTGTGGATATAGAAGAAATTGCACTTCTGGGTTACCCTTGATGAGGTTTTCCAAAGATAAGTGAAATTTCACTTCATAATCACTTTTTATCCTATTATACCTATCAATATGCTCTACAAAATGCTCTAAATTCTAAACTTTATTAGTAGTATAATTTATATTGTCCATCATCCTCTGTATAATTGATCTTAGGTCTCAGTAGACTCACCTCTAGAAGTAGAAGCACACGAGGTAGATGGTCTAGATATAGAAGCAGCAGGCGGCTCCATTCCATAACTCCTAGAAAATCCTCCTCTTCAGCCAAAAATAGAATGTTCAGAATAATTCTTCACATTCACATTTCTAATAGGCTTCAGAGGCAACAGTACTTCCTATCAGCTATCATATCTTACTCCAGCCTGCTCACATAAAGAAAAGATCAATTAAGTAAAACACAGACCTGTAGTAGTAACAGTTGTGGCAGAACTGATGATAGTCTGACATATCAAAGCTCCAATGTTGATGAAATTTCCTTCCTGGATACAATAATTTAACGTAGTTCTCTCTTCGGTAACTTCGCTGAGATGATTGTTGGTAACAGACGAGCAAAAATAAAATAGTGTCATGCCTTCGAAGGTGCACTTAACTTTGACGTGGGAATGTTGACTCTCCTTTCATTAGCGATCTTCCAGAGTTCTCTCCATCAGTTAAATAAGAAATAATCTCATCTAGCATTATCTCATTCGAATTATAATTTGCATAAAAACATAAAGTATACGGTGGCAAATAGTAGAACAAATTGATTACCTCCGGTGAAAAAGGTACTAACTTTCTTTGAACCATGACTCTATCATCTTTAGCTTCAGAAGGGTTTGCATAGAACTCCCTAACAACAGATATAACCACAACAGCAGAAAAACAACAAAATCATTATCACTATCGGCGAACGATCATATCTTCCACAAATCCACCTGAATTCTTAAAACAACACTCCTGAATAAGCTTTCGTGATTGCAACGCATCACTATACTTATCTTGAGCCTTCGAACTAACAAATTTGCTCGAATCAAAAGGGTTATTTCCTTTACTCCTCTTCATTCTTGGTGTCATTCTACAAATTTATAAAATTCCAAAAATAACTTCAAAAATCAAATCTAAACTACTAAACTAAACTTCCAAAAGCTTAAACTACACTTCCTATGCAATTTTCATAGATTTTTCCTCATTTTTCATCATGAATAGTGAATTTTCAAATTCTTCCAAATGTACTCAAAATACATGATGAAAATCTAAAATTTTAGCATAGAAGTAAAGCTCTTACCTTAAAAAATTTGGATCTAGCAAATTTTTCTTGATTCCATCAAGAAATCTTCACTCAATAGTGTGCCCTAGCTCTCCAAAATCATGATTTCAAGAGGTTGAAGGTGGCGGGAGGGTAAAAATGGCAATTTTTTTGTTAATTTTTCACTTTTAACTGTTCGTAAATAGGTTTTCGTGAACCAGAGCTTAAGCGTGAATAAGTGGCGCTTAGGTGTGTGCCTCTTGGGTTACATCACTCTTAAGTGTGATATGTGGCGCTTATGCGTCAGTGCATGATTTTTTAGATTTTTAAATTTAAGTAAAATGCACTATTTTCCTATGTACACCGCTCCTAAATTGTCTCATAACACTTAAATGATTACTTTCATCTCCTATAACTCTCTTTTCTCTCAAAATTCTCCATATAACTCAATTCAATTCGAGGCTAAAAATAACACTAATTTTCACACAAACAAACACATATATTAATTCATATACTATTACAAATACATGCAACACTTAATTCTCACTCCAAAAAGTCTTGGATCAGAAAATCTTCTAAGCACAAATACCTAACAAACATAAACTCTAAAAAACAGTGTTTAACTCTTAACACATAACACGTTAAACAACAACTACTAACAAACAAACTCTAAGATAAAACTTAATTCCATTCTTCATTTGTGGGGACAAACTCTGGTCTTTCATTAGTCTCTCATGGGGCAATCAAAATATAAAGTTGATAAAACGGACGGTGGTGACGAGCTCTGATACTATCTTCTTCAATCTATTTTTGCTTAAGAAACATCTCCTTATCTGCTTCTTCTATATAACTAGTATGACTAAATTGCATTTTTCAATTGTCATCCAATATGCTCAAGATGAGCATTAATCTCAATTACCTTGGTATCATGTAAATTCATAGTAACCTCAATTTTATTGATCTTTTTTTATTTTCCTTTAGTATTAACGGCTAAGAAATCGTTATACATCTCTTGTGCACTTTGACTAATGAATCTTTTCCTCATGGTCTCTTCCTTCTTCTTCAAATACATCTCCCTTGAAGAAATTTTTTCTAAATTTCTCTTTCTTTTAGAATTTTAGGGTTGAAAATGATCTAGGGTGAAATTCCTTCACAAAACCCTTCTATTTATAGGCCTAAATCCCTCAAATAACTTCTAGGCACGTCTAAGAACTGCCTTGGCACGTTTTTACAAACTAATTGGCGGTTAAACCTTCTAGAATCTTAATTTTGTACATGATTTTTAACTGTCGCGCTTAAGCGCTGAATCTTGGCGCTTAAGCGCCAGTGCACATTTTTGCACCAGTTAACTTAACGTCCAAATTCTCATTCTAACATGTCTAGGTTACTAAATAAAGTCTTAAAATCAATACTAACACATAATAGCTCAAAAATACTACCCCAATTTTTCTTAATCACACACAAATGATAATCAAAGCAAAACACACTGATAAATATGGGTTGCCTCCCACAAAGCGCTTGGTTTTACGTCGTCAGCCTTACGTAACTAGTGCCTATTCCGGTTGACCCAACATCATTACTTCATTAAATTTATGTTGATCCACTATAAAATAAGATTTCAGTCAATGATCATTCACTTTAAACACTTTATCTATCTTAGGATCTTTAATATCCACAACTCCATAAGGATAAACTTTCATCACAACAAATGGGCCCATCAACCTTGACTTAAGTTTGCCTGGGAATAATATTAACCTTGCATTATATAATAAAACTTGTTGCTCTTGCTGAAAATTTTTAGTCATAATCTTTTGATCATGCCACATTTTAATCTTTTCTTTGTAAATCTTAGCATTTTCATTATATTCATTCTTTATCTTTTCAAGCTCATTTAATAGCAATAATCTTTTTTCACCAGCATCTTTCAAATTATAATTGAACTCTTTAATTGCCCAATATGTTTTATGCTCAAGTTCAACTGGTAAGTGACAAGCTTCCCAAATATTAGCCTATATCGGGACATTCCTATAGGAGTTATGTATGCAGTCCTATAAGCCCACAAAGCATAGTCAAGTTTTACTGACCAATCCATTTTTGTTGGATTCACAGATTTTTCCATAATTCTTTTAATTTCCCGATTGGATAATTCAGTCAAACCACTTGTTTGAGGATGATAAGCAGTAGCAATCCTATGATTTATATGATATTTCTTTAATAACTTCTTCATTATGACATTTCTAAAATGACTTCCCCCATTTGTTATGATAACTCTCGACATCCCAAATATACAAAATATGTTCGTTTTCAAAAAATTTTCAACACATTGAACATCACATCAAGGTAAAGCAATAACTTCTATCCATTTGGATACATAGTCCACTGCTAACAAAATATATAAACTCCCGAAAGATGGTATAAATGGTCCCATGAAATCTAATCCTCAAACATCAAATATTTTAACTTCTAGTATATGATTGAGGGGCATCTCATTTCTTCTAGAAATATTGCCTACTTATTAACATACGTCAAAAGTTTGATATAAGTATTAACATCTCTAAAAATAGTAGGCCAATAGAATCCATATTGTAAAATTTGGTATGTTGTTTTATCAACACCAAAATGTCCCCCAAAATCAAAATTATGACATTTTTGGATAATTTCATAAGTTTCTTCTAATAGTACACATCTTTGAATAATCAGATCATTTCCTTGTTTATATGAAAATTGGTCATCCAAAAAATAAGTCTTAGCTTCAGAAATAAATTTTCTCTTCTGTTGGTATGTCATTCCATAGAGTATAATATCACCAACAAGAAAGTTCACAATGTCGGCATACCACGGAACACACCACTTATTAATATTGAACAATTTTTCATCTTAAAAATATTCATTAATTTCTTTATCAAAATAGAGTGGTTTTTCTAATTCAAGCCTAGACAAATGATCAACAATTTGATTTTCAATCCCCTTTTGATATACTATTTCAAAATCAAATTCCTGCAAAAGAAGAATCATCTTATAAGTCTAGGTTTAGCATCTTTTTTTTTTTCATTAGGTACTTAATAACAGAATGATATGTATGCACTGCACATTGAGTTCCAATTAAATATGATCTAAATTTATCAAAGACATATATTATTGCTAATAACTCTTTTTCAGTTGTTGTACAATTAATTTGAGTTTCATTAAGAGTTTTACTAGCATAATAAATTAATTTGAAAATTTTATCATATCTTTATCCTAAAACAGCTCCAATAGCATAATCACTAACATCACAAATTAATTCAAAAGGTTTTCCTCAATCTGGTGAAACTATAATTAGTACAGTGATTAATTTTTCTTTTAATAACTCAAAAGCTTTTAGGCACTCTTCATCAAAATTAAAAATTGTATCTTTCTCCAATAAATGGCATAAAGGCTTAGCAATTTTTGAAAAGTCTTTAATATATCGCATATAGAATCCACCATATCCTAAAAAACTCATAATTTCCCTCACATTTGTTTGATAAGGTAAATTAGCGATCACTTGAATTTTAGGAGGATCTACTTCCATACCATTTTATGATATTTTATGTCCTAATACAATTCCTCATGCTACCATAAATTGGCATTTTTCTCAATTATGGACTAAATTTGTTTCTTCACAGTGCTTAAGAACTCTTGATAAATGTTCTAAACATAAGTCAAATGAAGTTCCAAACACTGAAAAATCATCCATAAATACTTCAATCCCTTTTTCAATTAAATCACAAAAAAATTGTCATCATACATTGTCGGCACTATTTTTGGTGTGGGGTTTGCCCGTAAGAAGCTGTCGGTCATCGGAATTGAAATCTCGTTGCCCGCTTCGGAAGGACGTTAAAAAATTTAGTTTTGAAA
>NEWO01002106.1:8348-22068 GCA_003013225.1 Phalaenopsis aphrodite
TGAATTCCACTTCTCCTTTCTTAAAGTAAAGTCTTGACATAAAACTTTTACTTATAAATATAATAATAATTTTGAAAATCATTTTAATAAAATAAATTTAAGTGTTAAAAATAAAAGTCTAAATTATTTAAAATTTTCAAAAATACAATTTTTCTTAATAAAAATAGTCACTTATATTAATCATTTTTTATACTAAAAATTTTTAACTTAAAGTTTTTCTTCATTACTTAAAATTTTAACTAAATTTTCTTACTCATTTCTAAAGTGAAATTTTACTTCCCTAATATAATTTCATATACATAATCAATTGAGAACAAATAAAATTTTAGTTTTGAAAATGTTTTTCATACCTGCCCCAAACTTAATTATTTTTTAGTAGATTAAACAATTTAGCATTAGATATATATAGCAGGAATGAAAATTTAGATAACATGCTAACATGAATCTTTACATCCAATTATACAATATAAAACTGAAGGCATGAGTAAAATTAATTTTGATCAAATTTTCTAAGATTTTGTTTTAGTTTAACATGTAGAGCTTCAAATAGTCTTCTAAACAGTGGGTATAAAAGAAACAATACACTAACATGATAAAAGAAAAATATAGGACAACAGTTTCTAAATTTCAAGTTTAAGATCTAAGCTAGCAAGATTTTCTACTTTATAACAGATATGAAATTAAGTTAAATTCTAACTAACTAAATCACAGTACTAAACACAAAACAACAGTTACTACCCTAAAATTTAAAAATAAAATATTAACTACCACAAACCTCATAATAATAACAAAACATAAAAGTTCAAAACACAACATAGTCCAAAACAACACACAGATGCAAATGTAGCAAGCTTAGACCACATAGTTAATATCATGTTACAATCATAAAATGAATCTCTCAGCTCTACTCTTCATCCTCAGAATCACCGCTGTACCATTTTTCTGCAGACTCATAATCAGGATATCGAGGATATGGAGGAAATTGCACTCTTGGGTCACCTCTAATCAGGCTCTCCAAAGATGCGTCGAATTTCTCTTCATAATCACTCTTCCTTCTAATATAACTATTAGTATGATCTGCAAAACACTCTAAATTTTGTACCTTATTAGCGGTAAAATTGATATTATCCATCATCTTCTGCAATAACTCATCCTGAGTCTTAGTAGGATCACCTCTAGATGTAGAAGCGCGTGAAGTAGATGGTCTAGATGGAGATGTAGCAGAGGTAGATGCAGCAGACGTCTCTAATCCATTACTCCTAGAAAATCCTCCTTTCTAGCCAAAAATCGAATGCTCATATTAAGTCTTCACATTCACCTTCGTGGTGGGCTTTAGAGGTAACAAAACTTCCTCCTAACTATCATACTTTACTCCAGCCTGCTCGCACATAGAAAAGATCAAGGAAGCAAATCCCAGACCTGTAGTTGTAACAGCTGTAGCAGAACTGATGATAGTGTGATAGATCAAAGCCTCTATGTTGATAGGCTTTCCCTCCTGAATACAATAAATCAACGTCTCTCTCTCTCTCTGGTCACTTCACTGAGATGATTTGTGGGAAGCAGATGAGCAGTAATGAAATAGTGTCAGGCCTTTGAAGGTGCACATAATTTTGAAGTTGGGAAATTTACTCTCCTCTCATTGGGAATCTTCCAAAGTCCTCTCCTAATATTCAAATATGAAATAATTTCGTCGAACTCCGCTTCAGTGAGACTATAATTCGCATACAAACACAAATTCTTCGGTGGTAAAAGGTAAAACAAGTTGATTACCTCTGGAGTAAAAGGTACCAACTTCCCTCGAACCATAACTCGATCGTCCTTAGCCTCTGGGAGATTTGCATAAAACTCCCTTATAACAGAAATTATAGCGACAGCAAAGAAACAACAGAACTGTTCTCACTGTCAGCGGACTATCAGGTCTTCCACTTCTCCACCTGGACTCTTAAAACATCGCTTTTGAATCAATTTTCGTGACTGTAGAGCTTCACTATATCGATCCTGAGCTTTTGAACTGACAAATTTGCTCGAATCAAATGGGCTCTTTCCTTTGCTCCTTTTCATTATTGGTGCCATTCTACAAATTTAATAAATTCCAAAAATAACTTTAAAATCAAGTTTAAATCACTAAATTAAACTTCCAAAAGCACTAACTAAACTTCCCTAGTAACTTCCATAAATTTTTCTTCACTTTTCACCATGAATAGTAAATTTTCGGAATCTTCCAAATGTGCTTTAAATATATGGTGAAAATTCATTTTTTTCTCATAGAAGTAGAGCTCTTACATCAAGGAACTTGGATCTAGCAAATCTCACTCGATTCAACCAAGAAATTTTCAAATTTCACTTGCTCTAGCTTTTAAAATCGCGAACTTGAGTTGGGGAACACGATAGGAGGCATTAAAAATGGCTTTTTCGGACCTAAAATTCACTTTTAACGGTTCGAAAATTGGTTTTCGTGAACAGGCGCTTAAGTGCGGGTAAGTGGCACTTAGGCGTCTGCATCTCGGGTTGGCTCGCGCTTAAGCGCGAGATGTGGAGCTTAGGCACCAATGCAAAATTTTCAAAATTTGCAATTGTAAGTAAAATGCACTATTAGCCTAAGTAAACCACTTCTAAATGGTCTCATAGCACTTAAATGACTATTTTTGCTTCTTATAACTCCCTTCTCTCTCAAAATTCTCCATAATAATTAATTCAATTTGAGGCTAAAAATAACATAAATTTTCACAAAAATAAACTTATATTAATTTGTAAACAAGTAGAAACACATTTAACACTTAGTTCTCTCTCCAAATAGTCTTGGATGAGAAAATTTTCCTAAGTACAAAACACTTAACAAACATTTATAATTACACACATAAGTGACAGAAACACTAAACACAAGAAATAAACACTAACACACTTAAAAACATGACTCCAAACACACAATTCCTAATACTTAACTTAATGCCTCTCTTCATTAGAAGAAACAAATTCTTGTCTGACAGTAGTCTCTCCAGGAATATAGAGTTTATAAAACGGACGGTGGTGACGAGCTCTAATACTATCATCTTCGATCCACTTTTGCTTAAGGAACATCGCCTTATCCGCTTCCTCTACATAACTGTTATGGATGAATTGTATCTTAAGTTGCCACCCAATATGTTCTAGATGAGCATGCAATTCAAGCACCTTAGTTTCTAATATAGATATAGTATTCTTCATCTTGTTGATCTTCTTCGTTATCCCTTCAATACTAACAGCTAAAAAGCTGTTATACATCTCCTGTGCACTTTGATTAATGAACTTCTTCCTCATGACATCTTCCTTCTTCGTCAAATCCATCTTTCATGAAGACAATTTCTCTAAAGCTTTCTCTTTCTTAGACTTTTAGGGCTAAAAATAATCTCAGGTGAAATTCCTTCACAAACCCCTTCTATTTATAGACTTAATTTCCCCTCATAACTTCTAGGCATGACTAGAAACTGCCAAGACATGTTTATTCCAACTAAATTGCCGTTACATCATCTGGAAATTGAAATTTGTACATGCGATTAAATTGTCGTGCTTAAGCGCCAGTGCACATTTTTGCACCTGTCAACTTAACGTCCAAATTCTTATTCTAAAATGTCTAGATCACTAAATAAAATCTAAAAATCATTACTAGCATATAATTAACTCAAAAATACTACCCCAAATTTCTTAATCAGACTCAAAACAATAATCAAAGCAAAAACACGCTGATAACTATGAGTTGTTTCTTACAAAATGTTTGGTTTTACGCTGTTAGCACGATGTAACCAGTGCTCATTCTGGTTGACCCAAAATCATTCCATCATTATATTTATGTTGATCCTTTATATAATAAGGTTTTAGTCTATGTCCATTCAATTTAAAAATTTCTCAGAATTAGGATCTTTAATATCCACAGCTCCATAAGGATAAACTTTTATCACAACAAATGGGCCCATCCACCTGGACTTAAATTTGCCTGGAAATAATTTTAACTTTGCATTATATAGCAAAACTTGTTACTCGGGCTGAAAATTTTTAATAAGAATCTTTCGGTCATGCCACATTTTCATCTTTTATTTATAAATCTTAGCACTCTCATAACATTCGTTCTTTATCTCTTCAAGCCCATTAATTGTAACAATCTTTTCTCACCAGCACATTTTAAATTATAATTGAACTATTTAATAACCCAATATGCTTTATGCTCAAGTTCAACTGGTAAGTCACAAGCTTTCCCAAATATTAGTCTATATGGGGACATTCCTATACGAGTTCTATATATTGTCCTATAAGCCGACAAAGCATAGTCAAGTTTGACTGACCAATCCATTTTTGTTGGATTCACATATTTTTTCATAATTCTTTTAATTTCCTAATTCGATAATTCAGCCAAACCACTTGTTTGAGGATGATAAGCAATAACAATCCTATAATTTATATGATATTTCTTTAATAACTTCTTCATAATGAAATTTCTGAAATGACGTTCCCCATCAGTAATGATAACTCTCGGCATCCCAAATCTACAAAATATGTTCATTTTCAAAAATTTTGCAACACTTTGAGCATCACATTGAGGTATAGCAACAACTTCTATCCATTTGTATACATAATCCACTGCTAACATAATATATAAATTTCAAAAAGATGATATAAATGGTTTCATGAGATCTAATCCCCAAACATCAAATATTTCAACTTCTAGCATATAATTGAGGGGCATCTCATTTCTTCTAGAAATATTGCCTACTCTTTGATATTTATCACAAGTTTTGATGTAAGAATTAACATCTCTAAAAATTGTAGGTGATTAAAATCATGATTGTAGAATTTTGTATGTTGTTTTATCAATCCCAAAATTTCTCCCAAAATTAAAATGATGACATTTTTGGATAATTTCATAATTTTCTTCTAATGGTACACACCTTCGAATAATCAGATCATTTCCTTATTTGTGTAAATATGGGTCATCCAAAAAATAAGTCTTAGCTTCAGAAATAAAGTTCCTCATTTGTTGGTATGTCACTCCACAGGGTTTAAGATCACTATTAATATAATTCCCAATATCGGCATACCACGGAACACACCACTCATTTACAGTGAACAATTTTTCATCTGGAAAATGTTCATTAATTCCCTTTTCAAAACAGAGTGGTTTTTCTAATGCAAGCCTAGAAAAATGACCAACAATTTGATTTTCAGTTCCCTTCTGATCTACTATTTCAAAATCAAATTCTTGTAAAAGAAGAATCCATCTTATAAGTCTCGGTTTAGTATCCTTTTTTCATTAAGTACTTAATAGCAGAGTGATTTGTATGCACTATACAATGAGTTCCAATCAAATATGATCTAAATTTATCAAAGGCGTATATATTTCTAATAAATTTTTTCAGTTGTTGTATAATTAATTTGAGTTTTATTAAGAGTTTTACTAGCATAGTAAATAAATTTGAAAATTTTATCATATCTTTGTCCTAAAACAGCTCTAATAGCATAATCACTTACATCACACATAAGTTCAAATAATTTTTCCCAATTTGGTGAAACTATAATTGGTGCAGTGATTAATTTTTTTTAAATAATTTAAAAGTTTTTAGGCATTCCCCATCAAAATTGAAAATTGCATCTTTCTCCAGTAAATGATATAAAGACTTAGCAATCTTAGAAAAGTCCTTAATATATCGTCTGCAAAATCCAGCATGTCCTAAAAAATTCCTAATTTCTCTTACATTTGTTGGATAAGGTAAATTAGCAATCACTTGAATTTTAGCAGGATCTATTTCCATACCATTTTCTGATATTTGATGACCTAATACAATTCCTCCTACTACCATAAATTGACATTTTTCCCAATTAAGGATTAAATTTGTTTCTTCACAATGTTTAAGAACTTTAGATAAATATTTTAGACATGAGTCAAATGAATTTTCAAACACTAAAAAGTCATCCATAAAGCCTTCAATCCCTTTTTCAATTAAATCACAAAAAATTACCATCATACATCTTTGAAATGTAGTAGGGGTATTACATAAACCAAATGATATTCTTCTAAAAGTAAAAGTACCATAAGGACTGGTAAATGTTATTTTCTCTTGATCCTCAGGAGATATTTGAATTTAATGATAACTAGTATATCCATCTAGAAAATAAAAGTATTTGTGCTCA
The DNA here is from genome assembly GCA_003013225.1 of Phalaenopsis aphrodite. Taxonomy (NCBI): domain Eukaryota; kingdom Viridiplantae; phylum Streptophyta; class Magnoliopsida; order Asparagales; family Orchidaceae; genus Phalaenopsis; species Phalaenopsis aphrodite. Next base: position 14,508 of record NEWO01002106.1, read on the forward strand.
GCTAGTCTATCCGGTATTCGATCTAGAAAGAGTAGTGGAAATGATTTTTCCTAGTGGCAAGATTTAATTTTCTATAATCAATGCATATTCACTACCCTGTAGTTTGTGTAGTAGGTATTAACTCATTATGCTCATTCACAGTTACAATTACTCCTCCTTTCTTAGGAACACAGTGAATTGGACTAACCCATGGTTCCTCCTTTGAGTTCAGGTCAGTGGTACAGTTCTTGAACTTGATCTGATTTCAAACATGGGTGGTGGGACAGTTAATCCCTCAGTCGGATCCTCAACAATCATCACTTATTTCTCCTTAGCAGCAGCGGGGCTAGTGGGTTTGATGGGTGCCACGACGGCAGTAGCTTTAGCCTTCTTGCAGGTAGGGAAGTCTTGAAGGCAGTTCAGTTTGAATTCTGCAGGCGGCTCCTGCATTTTTGGAGTGGCGATGTTCATTACCACGAATGGGGCTTTCCTAAGGTTGACCTCGAGATCTTCAAATCCAGCTCCGAATTTGATGGTGGGAGTGACGTTACGGGCGTTGCGGTTCGTTGGCAGGTTGCAGGAAAAGGTGAGCGTTGGGTTGGCCATTGTAGCGGGCTTGAAAACACAAAGTTTCAGGGTTAGCTATATGGCCAAAAACCTCGTAATTTTTAGTGCAAACACTGAAAATAGAGGTTGATCTGTAGACCGGGCGAGTCTTAATTTATGGGCATTTTAAAATCTTTGTTTAAGAAAAAAAGTGTTAAAATAACATAGGAAAATTTCAAAGTGCGCGCGGCACAACACGATTTGGTTTAATTTGCGGAATAGCAAATCAAATTTAGAATGGAGATGTGAAGTATTTTGACCGATTTAGTGGCTGAAAATGCCCAGGTGGGACTAGTCCACCGACACACTTATTGGGGGTCCGACCCCACATGAAAATTTAAAGAGTCCTTAATGGCCTTCTAAGCCCCTCTGTTCAAAGATGGTTGAACAACTAGTCCTGAAGTCCAAGGAGTTAGTTGTACTTTCCCAAGATAGAAATTGGTAAAGTATGCCAATGGAAGAAGGGTAATTTGGTCATGGACTCATTACCGATGTGCAAAGACAATATTTCTTGATTTATATGGAGAGAAAAGCTTGTCCCCATCATAGTCGCCAGAAGCTGTCACGTTATTTTGTGTTGGTGGGGAGTTGCCCGTAAGAAGCTGTCGGTCACCAGCATCAAAAATCTTGTCACCTGCTTCAGAAGGACGTTTCAATTTACATATATATATATATATATATATATATATATATATATATATATATATATATATATATATATATATATATATATATATATATAATTTTAGAAAAATTTGAAATCAAACTGACTAATTTTCATCCATGGTGGTTACAACCACCTACTAAGCCAATGGGTGCCTCAAAAACCTCTTCGAAATTCGTGAAAATTAAGTTTACTCGTCTAGTAACTGCCACTGGCGTTTAAGCGCGGGATCTTGGTGCTTAGGCGTGGCCTTCTCTGTTTAACCAGAGCTTAAGCGCTGGATCAGAAGCTTAGGCGCCAAAACTCCTTTGCACAATTTTTCACATTTTTGCTCCAAATTTGATTTTTTTTTCTCTTTTAAGCATTTTTTCCATTTTTACTTATACTGCAAGAAAAACACATAAATATCTTCCATTAAGGGGCAATATCTCAAAAATAAGTATAAAAATGTGTCTAAAAATATTATATATTATGGGTGTATCAATACACCAAAATAATATACTATTTTAAGTAAATATTTTATGCTTATTTTTTGTGATGTTGCACTTTAAAGAAGGATATTTTTGTGTTTTTTTTTTTGCAGGTATATCATTTTTAGTCATTTAAAGCAAAAATGGTAAAAAGAAGGAAATTTACAGCAAAACAACAAATTTTGGGATTATAACAGATGATGTGCCAGATCGACTGATGATGCGCTAGATCGGTGCAAGATGCGCTGGATCGGCACAAGATGCGCCAAAATTCAGAGAACTGTTGCTTGATGTGTCAGATCGGTGCATGATGATTGGGTGCAAGTAAATAGTGAAATATACTTTGTTTGATGCAGAATTGGAGATTTTAAGATGACAGATTAAAATCTCAAATTTGGTCCAGTTGATTGGAAACTCTGCGAGATTATTAGCCCTCAGAGGAGAGAGTAGTGGGAGTTCTGGAGTGGCAGGCGGTATCCTCCCAGTCTAACCATGGAATTAAGGACCAAACTTTGGATTAGTCAATGTTCTTTATAGCACTTGGAAGATGGTAAAGAATATGATTTCTCATATTTCACACAATAGTTTTATATATATATATATATTTTTTGAAATGATTTCAATTTCTGCACAATTTATATAATCATTGTAAAGGTGAATGATAGTGTTCTTAAATTTAAACTTTTCGTTATAACAAAAAATTTGTTTAATTTTTGTAATTTTACTTTTGAAATTTTAGTATTTAGTTTAGTTTAACTTCTGTAGTCTTATATGTGCATTTTAATTAACATTCACTTGAATAGTTAATTTTCAAATTTCACACTTTACTTTTACTTTTGTTTTTGTTTTTGTTATAAAATAGTTTTCATAATTTACTTTAGGATTTTCCAACTTCCTTGTGGGATCGTATCTAGCACTCCGTTAGAGTCATTTATTACTTGAGCGATATGTATATTTGCGTTGATATTAAAGGGAATTTGGCAATTTAAAAAGAATTTTAAAAGATAAATTATTTACATAAAGAGTATTCTTGTTGGGATTATATTACATATTTATTATATATCTGTCGTGTGTGATTTTGTAATATTGAAATATATTTGCAAAATTGTCACACTAAATCGCCCCGCACCAAGTTTTTGGCACCGTTGCCGGGGAACTAACGAAAAGTAGTAGTATTTTATTTTGTTTTATTTTATTTAAAAAAAAATATAAAAAATTATAAAAAAAGTGTTTACAGTTTAGTTTCAAAATTTTCTTTTGTAAGTGTGTTTGTTTGTTTTTAATTATCTGCTTTATTTTGTTTATGCATAGTTTAAGATCTAAAAATTTAGTACATTATGATTCTGAGTGAGAAGGAACTGTTAGAAAATTTTGAAAACAATAAAAAGAGAAAGATCAGTTTAGCAAAATGGCTTGCAATTTAAACAATGCTAGAAATGAAAATGAACATCATCAGAGACCTTTAAGAGATTATGTTAATCTTACAGCAGATGAATTTCATTTGAGTATTCAAAACTCTGTTATAGATGTCAATTCATTTTAGCTTATACTTATTATTATCTAATAGGTACAAAACAATCAGTTTGGAGGAACACCAACTGAAAATCCTAATTTACACCTTATTAGTTTTTTAGAATTGCGTGCTACATTTAAATATAGAGTATCCAATTATGTTGCCAAACTTTTTCTTTTTTCACTAAGGGATAAAGCTAAGATGTAGTTAAACTCATTAGCACCTGGACCTATCAAAACATGTGGAGATTTATCACAAAAATTCTTATCTAAATATTTCCCACTTTTAAAAACTGCTAAGCTTAGAAATGATATCACATCTTTTTTGTCAGTTTGAAGGGGAATCAATTTATGAAGTCTGGAAAAGATTTAAAGATCTCCTTAGAAAGTGTCAACACCATGCACTGCCAAATTGGTTAATAATTAAAACTTTTTATAATGGGTTGGTTGGATCTCTTAGATCAATAATTGACGTTGTTGTTGGTGGATCATTAATATCAAAACCATTCGATGAAGTATATTCATTAATTGAATAGATGACTACTAATAATTTTCAATGACCCTTTAAAAGGGTAAATCCAAAAAGAGTAGCTAGTATTCATGATTCTGATGTTATATCTATTTTAGCTGCCAAAAAAAAATATTCTCAGACAACACTTATGCTTGAGGAAAACTCATTGGGACAAACGATAGAATCTCAATCTTCTTGTGAGACTTTAAATGCAATAAATAATCATTCTAATAACCCTTATGTGAATTATTATAATCTTGGTTGGAAGAATCATCCAAACTTTAGTTAGAGTAACAAAAATTCTAATGCTGCAAATCTGCAATCGGGAAACACAGCTGCGAACTCATTGGGAAAATCCAACAATCAAGGGAATCAAGCTTATAAACCTTATTACCTCTCATGTTTTAATAATTTGCAGAGTAAGGAGAAAAGTTATCAATGGAAGAATTCATATTGCAAATAAATAATCAATTACAAAGTCAAGGAACTGTTATCAGAAACATGGAAAATCAGTTGTATTGCTACCGCACTTAGCAACATAACTTCAGAAACATAGCCTAATAATGTTTAAGTGAATCATAAAGATTAGAAAAAAGAACAAGTTAAAGCTAGTCAACTGAGAAGTAAAAAATAATCAGAAAACAAAGTTTAACAAGAAGTTGAAGTTGAAAAAGATGAGGTAGAAAATGAAAAATCTTGTGAAGATATTTATATTAAAGCAGAAAATTCTATTAAACAAATGAAAATAACTATAGAAAAATCACCACATCTATTTTATCAAAGATTGAAGCAAAAACATAGAGATAATCCATTTTCAAAACTTTTGGAAATTTTGAGAAAATTAACAATAAATATTCCATTTGTTGAGGCTTTGGAACAAATGTAAAGCTATGTGAAGTTCATGAAGGATATACCTAATAAGAAAATGAAGTTTGTAGATAATGAGACTGTTGCACTCAGTGAAGAGTGTAGCGCTATAACTAAGAAAAAGCTTCCTAAAAAACTTAAAGATCCTGCAAGTATTACAATTCCTTGTGCTATTGGAGAACAATTTTATGTAAAAGCTTTATGTAATTTAGGAGTCATTATTAATCTTATGTCATATCAATTTTCAGAAGGTTGGATTTAATAGATATTTCACCTATAACTGTAACTCTTCATTTAGTTGATCGTTCGATTACCTATCCTAAAGGAGTTATAGAAGTTGTTTTGGTAAAAGTCGATCAATTTATTTTCTTGTGGACTTTATTGTATAGATATGGAGGAAGATAAAAAATTTTGATTATTTTAGAAAGAACATTCTTAGCCACTAGCACGGCTTTGATATATGTGCAGGAAGGAGAACTAACTATGAAAGTTAGTGATCAAGAGGTTACATTTAATATTGCTAAATCAATGAGATACCATGCAAAAGAGTAGGAGATTGAATGCTTCATAATGGATATTAATGAATATTTAAGCCATGAATATTTTAAGAAAACTTTTGAAAGAGAATTTAAAAAGGTATTTATCGAATATCAAGATGACGATAAATATCAAGATGAATCTATGGAAGTGAGTAAAAAGGATATGGATTATGTTTAAGAAAGATTTGAAATGTTAAATCTTACAGAGTAAAAATAATTTGATTCCATCTACTAAGAAACCTCCTGAACTAGAACTAAAAACACTTCCTACACATTTAAAGTACAAATTTTTAGACGATTTATCTACATTGCCTTTTATAGTATCCTTAAAAATAACTGATAGCAAGAAAAATAGTTGTTAGAAACTTTGAAAAGATATAAGAAAGTCTTTGGATGGATATTAGCTGATATTAAAGGAATCAGTCTTTCAATTTGTATGCATAAAATTTTATTAGAAGATCAACATAAACCAAGAGCTGATCCTCAAAGGAGATTAAATACTATGATAAGAGTAATTATAAAGAAAGAAATTTTAAAATGGTTGGATGTTGGAATAATACATCATATTTCAGACAGTGTTTGGGTTAGTCCAATTCACTCTGTTCCAAAGAAAGGAGGTGTAACTGCAGTGATAAATGAGCATAATGAATTAATATCAACAAGACAATTCACTGGTTGGAGAATCTGTATAGATTATAGAAAATTATATTCTGCCAACAGGAATGTCATTTTCCTTTACTCTTTTTGGAACAGATGTTGGATAGATTAGTTGGGCATAAATATTTTTATTTTCTAGATGGATATACCAGTTATCACCAAGTACCTATTACTCTAGAGGATCAAGAGAAAACAACATTTACTAGTCCTTATAGAACTTTTGCTTTTCAGCGAATGTTTTTTAGATTATGTAATGCACTTGCAATCTTTCAAAGATGTAGGATATAAATTTTCAGTAATTTGATTGAAAAAGGGATTGAAGTCTTTATGAACATTTTTTCTGTATTTGAAACTTCATTCGAAATATGTTTCAATCATTTAGAAAAAGTTCTGGAATATTGTGAAAAGACTAATCTTGTGTTGATCTCAGAAAAATGTCAATTTATGGTTGTAGAAGGAATTGTGCTTAGCAACAAAATTTTTGAAAAAGGCATGGAAGTAAATCGTGCAAAAATACTGGTTATATCGAACCTACCTCCATATACCACAGTAAGAGTAGTTAGGAGCTTTTTAGAATATGCTGGATTTTACAGGAGATACATTAATGATTTTTCAAAAATTACTAAATTTTTTTGCCAACTTCTGGAAAAAAAACAAAATTTGAGTTTAATCAAGATTGCCTTAAAGCCTTTGAAACTTTAAAAGAAAAATTGATCACTGCTTCTATAATTATTTCACCTGATTGGGAGAAATCTTTTAAATTAATGTGTGATGCTAGTGATTATGCAAGGAGCTATTTTAGAACAGAGATATGATAATATTTTTGAAGTTGTATACTATGCTAGTAAGACTATTAATGATACTCAAATTAATTACTTCACCATTGAAAGAGTTAGTAACTATTGTGTATGTTTTTGATAAGTTTATATTATATCTGATTTAAGCTAAATGTGTTGTACATACTGACCATTTGACTATTAAATATTTAATGCAAAAGGAGGCTAAACCAACATTAATTACTTTGGTACTTCTGATGCAAGAGTTTGATTTTGTAGTAGTTGATATGAAATGGACTGATAATCAAATTGTTGATCATCCGTCTAGGCTAGAACAGGAAGAAATACTTGATTAGAAAAAGTGATTAATGGAACTTTTCTTGACGAACGATTTTATGTTGTAAAAGGATGGGAAATACCTTGGTATGTTGATATTGTAAATTATATTATTACTGATATTTTACCATATGGACTAACAAAATAACAGGAAAAAAAATTCATTCATGATGCAAATTTTTTTTTTGGATGGTACTTATTTATATAAACAATGTAAATATTTAATGATGAGACGATGTGTCTTATAATGAAATTCAGGAAATTATTCAAAAATGTCATGATTCTGAATCTAGAGGACATTTTGGGAATGTTAGAACTGTTCATAAAATTTTACAATCTAGATTTTATTGATCTACTCTATTTAGAGATGTTAATATATATTTCATCTCTAAATAAAGTAGGTAATATTTCAAGAAGAAATGAAATGCCTCTAAATTTTAATTTGGAAATTGAAATTTTTTATGCATAGGGATTGGATTTTATGGGACCATTTATACCCTCAGTCAGAAATATATACATATTGATTCCAATGGATTACATTTCAAAATGGATTGAAGCGATCACTTTACCTCGATGTGATGCTCGGAGTGTTTCAAAATTTTAATTAAAAATATGTTTACAAGATATGAAATGCCAAGAGTAAT
>NEWO01002108.1:0-11737 GCA_003013225.1 Phalaenopsis aphrodite
AGAATCACATGAGGTTGTATGAATGAGAATGTAGTTCATATGATTGAGTGCAAATAAATAAGGAAATATTCATTGATGGGTGTAGAGTTAGAGGACTTTAAAGCGACATGTTAAAGCCCCCAACTTGGTTTATTGTTTTAGGTTCTGATATGAGAATGTTAGCCCCCAGTTGGACGGAATCAAGGGAACTCTAGAGTGAGAGCTAGTATCTTCCCTGCCTAGCCGGTCTTTAGAACTATTTAAACTTTAAATTAGCTAATGTTCTTTATAGCATCTCTAGTAAATGTGAAGAATATTATTGCTCCTATCTGACACAATAAAATTTGCATACTTTCACAACAGAATTCGTATACTTATTACGATTCATGATAAGAAGAAAGATATTTTCATATTAAGTACTTTTCTTCTACAAGAACTTTAGTTATCTTTTTAATGTTTTATTAAAATATCAAAAATACCAAAAATATTTAAATTTTAAATTCCTACAAAAATCATTTTTAGTTTAAGTAATTATCTTTTTAAAAATAGAAAAACTTTCTAGAAAGTGCGTATTGCATAATCTTCCTTATGGGTTCGATATTCAAGTCTTAATCAAAAAGTCTTATATTACTTGATAACGATAAGTATACTTGCATAGTATCCCAATTTAAATATATATAAATTAAAAAGTTAAATTCTTATTTTTTTTCAAGATCAAGTTTTTGGTTTTGGTGCAAAATAAGGAAATATTAGTGAAAAATACCATCAGAACTATTGCTATACTATGCATAAGTATTAAGTACGTGTACCAAGTTTTTGGCATCATTGTCGGGGATCAAAAACTAAGTAAATTTCTATTTTTAGAAAGTATTATTTAAACTTTAAATATTGTATCTTATTTTGTATGTTTTATTTTATTTTATGTTAGTGTATGCGTAGTTCAGGTTCTGAAGGACTAGTGCCCTACGATTCTGAGTTAGAAATAACTATTAGAAAAATTAGAAAAACTAAATAAATTAAAAATATTGGAAAAATCTAAAAAAAATTACAGAAATGACAAACCAAAATAACTAAAATGCTGAAATTCATCAAGAGTTTAGACCTTGAAGAGATTATGCCAACCCTACTGTAGATGAATTTCATTATAGTATTCTGAAACATACTGTAGTGACTAATTTATTCAAGCTTAAACCTGCTATTATCCAAATGGTATCAAATAATCAGTTTGGGAGATCACCAGCTGAAGCTCCAAATTTACATCTTACCAATTTTCTAGAATTGTGTGCAACATTTAAATACAATGGTGTTTCAGATGATGCCATAAAACTTTCACTGTTTCCTTTCTCACTAAGGGATAAAGCAAAGATGTGGTTGAATTTGTTAGCACCTAGATCTATCAGAACTTGGGGTGATTTAACACAAAAATTCCTTGCTAAATATTTTCCACCATAAAAAACTGCGAAGCTTAGAAATGATATTATATCTTTTAATCAATTTGAAGGGGAATCTAGTTATGAAGCATGGGAATGATTTAAAGAACTCTTAAGAAAGTGTCCACACCATGCCATACCAGATTGGTTAATAATTTAAACCTTTTATAATGGATTAATTGGTTCTCTTAGATCTATCACTGATGTCGTTGCTGGTGGTTCATCGATGTCAAAACAATTTCATGACGCTTTTGCTTTAATTGAAGAGATGACTACCAATAATTTTCAATGGCCTTCTGAGAGGGTGAATCCAAAGAAAGTAGCCAATATTCATGAAACTGACTCATTTATTATGTTAATAAATCAAGTTGCTGCAATTTCAAGTTAGACCAATTTGGAATGAAATTTTCTCAACCAATTTCCATAATTGAAAAGAATTCATTAGACCAAATTGAAGATTCTCAAGCATCATTAGAAACTTTGAATGCCATAAATAATAAGCAAAATAACCCATATTCCAATTATTATAACCCAGGTTGGAAGATCCATCCCGACTTTAATTGGAATAACAATTTGGGTGGTAATAATCAGCAATAGAGGAATGACCAAGTAAACCCATTGGGAAACTGGAACAATCAAGAGAATAATAATAATAAATCTACTTATCCTCCAGGAATCAATAGAAATAAACTGTTTAAGGAGAAGAAGTTATCTATAGAAGAAGTGGTGTCCCAAATGGCTAATCAGTTACAAAGTCAAGGAGCTACAATTAGAAATATTGAGATTCAACTTAGGAAAATTACAAGTTCATTAAGTAATAGATCCCAAGGAGCACTTCCTAGTAATATTGAATCAAATCCAAAAAACTAGAATAAAGAGCAAGTTAAAGCCATACAACTTAGAAGCAGAAGGGAGTTGGAAGGTAGGGTTCAAAAAAAGATTGAAGTAGAGAGAGAAGAAATTGAAGAATCAAAAGAAGACGCTCCGAAAGATTCTGAAAGACCTATTTCTCCATCGAAAATTGATTTAAAAAAACCACCACCTCCATTTCCTCAGAGACTTTGACAATAGAAGTTGGATAAGCAATTTTTAAAATTTATGGTAATATTTAAGAAGCTTACAATCAATATTTCATCTGTTGAAGCCTTAGAACAAATGCCAAGCTATGTAAATTTTATGAAAGATATTCTCAACAGAAAAAGGAAGTTTGAAGATAATGAGACTGTTGCACTTAATGAGAAGTGCAGTGCTATAATTCAGAAGAAACTTCCTAAAAAGCTTAAAGATCCTAGTAGCTTTACAATTCCATGTGCAATAGGAGACAAATTTTATGGGAAAGCTTTATGTGATTTAGGTGCAAGCATTAACCTTATGCCATTATCAATATTTAAAAGATTGGGATTAGGAGAAATAACCCCTACTACTGTAACTCTACAGTTAGCAGATCGTTCAATAACATATCCTAAAGGAGTTATAGAAGATGTCCTAGTGAAAGTGGATCAATTTATCTTTCCTGTTGATTTCATTGTGCTAGATATGGAGGAAGATAAAGAGATACCTATCATTTTGGGGAGACCTTTCCTAGCCACAGGAAGAGCAATGAAATATGTGCAGAAAGGGGAATTAACAATACACGTCAATGATCAAACTATTACTTTTAACATTTTAAAATTAATAAAATACCCTGCAATAGGTAAAGATGATGAATGTTATAGAATGGATGTTATAAATTATCTGAGCGAATTCCATTTCAAGCTTACTTATGAAGAAAAATCTGAAGAAAAAGATTTGAAACATGAGCAAGAAGAGGATCAATGTGTAAACCTTTTTAAGGAAGATTCAAGTTATGTTCAAGAAAGTTTTGAAATTATGGACACGATAGACAGATAAATCATTTTGTCCATCTATGGAAAAACCTCTAGAACATGAGTTGAAACTACTGCCTGAACATTTAAAATATGCCTTTTTAGGAGGTTCCTCTACTTTACTTATTATAATTTCCTCGAAGTTAACAAAGGAAGAAGAAGAAAAGCTGATGAAAATTCTGAAAAATTTTAATAAAGCCTTCAGATGGATAATTGCTGATATTAAAGGAATCATTCCTTCAATTTATTTGCATAGAATTAATCTGGAAGAAAATTGTAAACCCAGGGTTGATCCACAAAGGAGATTAAATCCTTTTATGAAAGAGGTTGTTAAGAAAGAGATTTTAAAGTGGTTAGTGCTGGAATTATTTACTCTATTTCAGATAGGGCATGGGTAAGTCCAATTCACTGTGTTCCTAAGAAAGGAGGAGTAACTGTAATTGTAAATGAACATAATGAGTTAATATCTACTAGAGAAGTTACAGGGTGGCAAATATGCATTGATTATAGAAAATTAAATCTTGTCACTAGGAAATATCATTTTCCACTACCTTTTCTAGATCAAATGATGGATAGACTAGTTGGGCATAAATACTTTTATTTTCTGGATGGATATACCGATTATCACCAAATTCAAATATTTCCTGAGGATCAAGAGAAAACAATATTTACCAGTCCTTATGGTACTTTTGCTTTTAGAAGAATGACCTTTGGTTTATTTAATGCCCCTGCTACATTTCCAAGATGTATGATGATAATTTTTTGTGATTTAATTGAAAAAGTGATTGAAGTCTTTATGGATGACTTTTCAGTGCTTGGAACTTCATTTGACTCGTGTTTAGAACATTTATCTAAAGTTCTTAAGGGCTGTGAAGAAACAAATTTAGTCCTTAACTAGGAAAAATGCCAATTAATGCTAGCAAGAGGAATTGTATTAGGTCATCAAATATCAGAAAATGGTATGAAAGTAAATCCTACAAAAATTCAATTGATCACTAATTTATCTTATCCAACAAATGTAAGAGAAATTAGGAGTTTTTTAGGACATGCTTGATTCTACAGGTGATATATTAAGAACTTTTCTAAGATTGCTAAGCCTTTATGTCATTTACGGGAGAAAGATGCAATTTTCAATTTTGATGAGGAATGCCTAAAAGCTTTTAAATTATTAAAAGAAAAATTAATCACTACAGCAATTATAGTTTCACCAAAGTGTGAAAAACCTTTAGAACCTATGTGTGATGCAAGTGATTATGCTATTGGAGCTATTTTAGGATAAAGATATGATAAAATTTTTAAAGTTATTTACTATGCTAGTAAAACTCTTAATGAAACTCAAATTAATTATACAACAACTAAAAAAGAGTTATTAGCAATAGTATATGCCTTTGATAAATTTAGATCATATTTGATTGAAACTCATTGTATAAAGCATACAAATCATTCTGCTATTAAGTACTTAATGAAAAAGAATGATACTAAATCGAGACTTATAAGATGAATTCTTCTTTTATAAGAATTTGATTTTTAAATAGTATATCGGAAGGAAACTAAAAATTAAATTGCAAATCATTTTTCCAGGTTTGAATTAGAAAACCACTTTGTTTTGAAAAAGAAATTAATGAACACTTTCCAGATGAAAAATTGTTCACTGTAAGTGAGTGGCGTGTTCCGTGGTATGCTAACATTGTGAACTATATTGTTAGTGATCTTAAAATTTTGGAATGACATACCAACAAATGAGGAAATTTATTTCTAAAGCTAAGACTTATTTTTTGAATGACCCATATTTATATAAACAAGGAAAGGATCTGATCGTTCGAAAATGTGTACAACTAGAAGAAACTTATGAAATTATCCAAAAATGTCATAATTCTGATTTTGGGGGACATTTTGGTGTTGATAAAACAACATACAAAATTCTACAATCTGGATTTTATTGGCCTACAATTATTAAAGATGTTAATGATTATATCAAAATATGTGATAAATGTCAAAGAGTAGGCAATATTTCTAGAGGAAATGAGATGCTCCTCAATTATATGTTAGAAGTTAAAATATTTGATGTTTGGGGATTAGATTTCATGTGACCATTTATACCATCTTTCAAAAATTTATATATTCTGTTAGCTGTGGACTATGTATCCAAATGGATAGAAGCTATTGCTTTAACTCGATGTGATGCTCAAATTGTTGCAAAATTTTTGAAAACAAACACATTTTGTAGATTTGTGATGCCGAGAGTTATCATTACTGATGGGGGAAGTCATTTCAGAAATGTCATTATGGAGAAGTTATTAAAGAAATATCATATAAATCATAGGATTGCTACTGCTTATCATCCTCAGACAAGTGGTTTGGCTGAATTATCCAATCAAAAAATTAAAAGAATTATGGAAAAATCTATAAATCCAACAAAAATGGATTGGTCAGTCAAACTTTACTATGCTTTGTGGGCTTATAAGAGTGTATATAGAACTTCTATAGGAATGTCTCCATATATGCTAATATTTGGGAAAACTTGTCACTTACTAGTTGAACTTGAGCATAAAGCATATTTGGCTATTAAAGAGTTTAATTATAATTTAAAAGATGATGGTGAGAAAAGATTGTTACAATTAAATGAGCTTGAAGAGGTAAGGAATGAATCTTATGAGAGTGCTAAGATTTATAAAGAAAAGATGAAAATGTGGCATGATTGAAAGATTCTTACTAAAAATTTTTGGCCAGGGCAACAAGTTTTGCTATATAATGCAACGTTAAGATTGCTCTAGGCAAACTTAAGTCCAGTGGATGGGCCCATTTGTTGTGATAAAAGTTTAACCTTATGGAGCTGTGGATATTAAAGATCCTAATTTTGAGAAAATTTTTAAAGTGAATGGACATAGACTGAAACATTATTATATAGGGAATAGACATAAATATAATGATGGAATGATGTTGGGTCAACCAGAATGAGCATTGGTTATGTCGAGTTGACGACGTAAAACCAAGTGCTTTGTGGGAGGCAACCCATAGTTTTCAGTGTGTTTTTTCTTTAATTGTTGTTTTAAGTCTGATTAAGAAATTTAGGGTAGTATTTGTGAGTTTATTATGTTCTAGTAATGATTTTTAGACTTTATTTAGTGACCTAGACATGTTAGAATGAGAATTTAAAAGTTAAGTTGACTGGTGCAAAAAAGTGCACTGACGCTTAAGCGCTAGATTCGGCGTTTAAGCACGACAATTTAATCACATGTGTAAATTTTGATTTCTAGAAGGTGTAACAACAATTTAGTTGGAATAAACATGTCTTGGCAGTTTCTAGTTATGCCTAGAAGTTATGAGGGGGAGTTAGGCCTATAAATAGAAGGGGTTTGTGAAGGAATTTCACCCTAGATTATTTTTATCCCTAAAAGTCTAAGAAAGAGTGAGATTTAGAGAAAATGTCTTCATGGGAGTTGAATTAGAATAAGAAGGAAGAAGTTCATTAGTCAAAGTGCACATGAGATGTATAACAATTTCCTAGCCATTAGTATTGAAAGGATATCAGAGAAGATCAACCAGATGGAGAATACTATATATGTATTAGAGACTAAGGTGCTTGAATTGCATGCTCATCTAGAACATATTAGGTGGAAACTTAAGATGCAATTCAAACATACCAGTTATGTAGAGGAAGTAGATAAGGTGATTTTCCTTAAGCAAAAGTGGATCAAAGATGATAGTATTAAAGCTCGTCACCACCATTCGTTTTATCAACTCTATATTCCTTAAGAGACTACTGAGAGACAAGAATTTGTTCGTTCTAATGAAGAGTGACTTTAAGTTAAGTGTTAGGAATTGTGTGTTTGGAGTCATGCTTTTAAGTGTGTTAGTGTTTATGTCTTGTGTTTAGTGTTTGTGTCACTTATGTGTTTAATTGTAAATGTGTGTTAAGTGTTTTGTACTTAGGAAAATTTTATCATCCAAGAAACTTTTGAGAGAGAACTAAGTGTTAAATGTGTTTGTACTTGTTTGTGAATTACTATAAGTTTGTTTTTGTGAAAATTTGTGTTTTTTTTAGCCTTAAATTGAATTAATTATTATGGAGAATTTTGATTGAGAAGGGAGTTACAGGAAGTAAAAATAATCATTTAAGTGCTATGAGACCATTTATGCATGGTTTACTTAGGATAATAGTGCATTTTACTTAAAATTAAAAATTTTAAAAATTGTGCACTGACGCTTAAGCGCCACATCTCGTGCTTAAGCGCTAGCCAACCCGAGAGGCAGGGGCCTAAGCACCACTTACCCACTCTTAAGCACCGGTTCACAAAAACTGGTTCACGAATGGTTAAAAGTGAATTTTTGGTCCAAAAATTCCATTTTTAATGCCTCCTATCATCTTCCCCAACTCGACTTTGCAATTTTGAGGGCTAGGGCAAGTGAAATTTGGAGATTTCTTGGTGGAATCAAGTGAGTTCTGCTAGATCCAAGATTATTGAGGTGAGAGCTTTACTTTTATGCAACAATTTTGGATTTTCACCATATATTTTAAGCACATTTGGAAGATTTTAAAAATTTACTATACATGGTGAAAAAGCGAATAAAAATCTATGGAAATTGCTTTGGAAATTTAGTGAGTGCTTTTGAAAGTTTAGTTTAATGATTTAAAATTGATTTTTAAAGTTATTTTTGGAATTCATCGAATTTGTAGAATGGCACCAAGAATGAAAATGAGCAAAGGAAAGAGCCCATTTGATTCAAGAAAATTTGTCAATTCAAAAGCTCAAGATCGATATAGTGACTCTCTACAGTCACGAAAATTGATCCAGGAGCTATGTTTTAACAGTCCAGGTGGAGAAGTGGAAGACCTGATAGTCCACCGAGATGTTGTTTCTCTACTGTCACTGTAATTTCTGTTGTAAAGGAGTTTTATGAAAATCTCCTATAGGTTGAGGACGATCGAGTTATGGTTCAAGGGAAGTTGGTACCTTTTACTCCAGAGGTAATCAACTTGTTTTGCCATTTACCACCGGAAACTTTGTGTTTTTATGCAAATTATAGTCCTACTGAAGCAGAGTTAGACAAGATTATTTCACACTTGACTACTGGGAGAGGACTTTGGAAGATTACCAATGAGAGGAGAGTAAATTTCCCAACTTCAAAGTTATGTGCAACTTCAAAGGCCTGACACTATTTCATTTCTGCTCGTCTGCTTCCGACCAATCATCTTAGTGAAGTGACCAGAGAGAGGGTGACATTAAATTATTGTATTCAGGAGGGAAAGCCCATTAACTTAGGGGCTTTGATCTATCACACTATCATCAGTTTAGCTACAACTGCTAATATTGCATGTATGGGATTTGCTTCCTTAATATTTTCTTTATCCGAGTAGGCTGGAGTAAAGTATGATAGTTGGGAGGAAGTTTTGTTTCCTCTGATGCCCATTATAAAAGTGAATGTGAAGACTTATTTGGAGCAATCAATTTTTGGCTAGAGAGGAGGATTTTCCAGGAGCATCGGAATGGAAACGTCTACTGCATCTACCTCTGCTGCTTCTTCATCTAGACCATCTACTTCACGTGCTTCTACATCTAGAGGTGATTCTACTAAGACTCAGGATGAGTTATTGCAGAAGATGATGGATAATATCAATTTTATCGCTGATAAAGTACAAAATTTAGAGCATTTTGCAGATCATATTATAAGTTATAATAGAAGGAAAAGTGATTATGAAGAGAAATTCCACTCATCTTTGGAGAGCTTGATTAGAGCTGAACCAGGAGTGCAATTTCCTCCATATCCTTGATATCCTAATTATGAACCTGCAGAAAAATGGTACAATGGTGATTCTGATGATGAAGAGTAGAGCTGAGAGATTCATTTTATGATTGTAATATGATATGACATATGTGGTCTGAGCTTGCTACATTTTCATCTGTGTGTTGTTTTGGACTATGTTGTGTTTTGGACTTTTATGTTTTATTATTATTATGACGTTTGTGGTAGTTAATATTTTATTTTTAAATTTTAGTGTAGTAACTGTTGTTTTGTGTTTAGTACTATGATTTAGTTAGTTTAGAACTTAACTTAATTTCATATCTGTTATAAAGTAGAAAATCTTACTAGCTTAAATGTTAAACTTAAAATTCAGAAACTGCTACCCTTTATTTTTCTTTTATCATGTTTGCACGTTTCTCTTTATGTTAAGATTGTGATGTCAGTAGTGTGTATGTTTACTTTTATGTTTATACCCACTGTTTAGAAGTTTATTTTAATCTCTACATGTTAAAGTAAAATGAAAATATAGAAAATTTGATCAAAAATTAATTTTACTCCTATTTTTAGTTTTATACTTGTATCATTAGGGTTTTAAATTCTTGTTAGCATGTTATTTTTAAATTTTCATTCCTGCTTATATATATCTAATGCTAAACTGCTTAATCTGTTAAAAATTTAACTTGGGGGGATGAAAAACATTTACAAAACTGGAATTTTTTTTGTTCTCAAATGAGCTACAAATGAATTTGAATTTTAAAAGAAAAATTGATTATGTATATGAAGTTATATTAGGGATGCAAAATTTGATTTTAGAAATGAGTAAGAAAATTTACTTAAAATTTTAAGTAATGAAGAAAAACTTTAAGTTAAAAATTTTTAGTATAGAAAAGATTAATAAAAGTTACTATCAATAGTAAGAAAAATTGTATTTTTGAAAAATTTAAATAATTTAGACTTTATTTTTAATAATTAAATTTCTTTTATTAAAATGATTTTCAAATTATTATTATAAGTAAAATTTTTATATCAAGACTTTACTTTAGGAAAGGAGAAGTGAAATTCAAAATTATTAAAGGCTTATCCAGATATAGTAATCCTTGCCTGAAAAGGAAAAAAAAAGAAGGAAAAAAAAGAAAAAGAAAAAGATCAGAAGAAAAAGAAAAGAAAAAGAAAAGAAATTGGTTCTACATTTGATATAAAAATTGGTTCTACATTTGATCTTTTTAAAGTATAAAACTTGATAAAAATCTTAAGCTTATTAATATAATATTGTAAGTAAATTTATTTTTAATAAAAATTTTTAATTGGAGAAAATTAAAGAACCAAAATCTAAATTTAGAGAACTTACAATATTTTTGAATTAGATATGAACTCATATTCTCATAGTTCTTAACATTAAAATTTTTCAAACTTTATGTTGGTCTCATTTACTAATTATTTTATCTAAATTGGACTACTATATTTCTAAATGTAAATTTTAGTAACTCCTAAATAAAATCATATACATATCATACATATTTGGTTTTTAAATATTGAAGTGTCACTTGAGGATATGTAACATTTTAAGTTTGTGGGATTTTGATACACCTAAAATATATAGTGTTTTTAGACATATTTTTAGACCTATTTTTGAGATATTGCGCTTTAATGGAAGGTATTTTTGTGTTTTTCTTGTAGATATAAGTAAAAATGGAAAAAATGCTTAAAGGAATAAAAAAGGATCAAATTTTGAGAAAAAATGAGAAAAATTGTGCAAAAGAGTTTTAGCGCCTAAACGCCAGATCCGGCGCTTAAGTGCCGGTTAAACAGAGAAGGCCACGCCTAAGTGCGGAGACCCCACGCTTAAGCGTTAGTGGTAGTTACTAGATGAGTAAAATAAGTTTTCACAAATTTTGAAGATGTTTTTGAGGCATCCATTGGCTTAATAGGTGGTTGTAACCATCATGAATGAAAATTATCATGAAAGGATGTGTCTCTTGGGAAAATATATCGAATCAAGACACATTTGGAGAGATCCCAAGGAACGATTTGGAAAACTATAAAAGAAAGAAGAGAGGACCTAGAAAAGGGTCCTGAAAATATTGGCAAGTTTTGAAAGTTCTTCTCTGGGGAGTTAGTTCGGAGAGATTTTCAAGAACCATTTTTTATTTACTTTATCCTTTTTGTTATTTTATTTTGAGTGATTATAAAAGAGAAGAGATTCAAAGGAACTTTAAACAAAAGATAAGTTTTTTATCTTTTTGTTTTAGACTACTTTTGGTTTTAATCGAGACTTTTTGTTGGTTTGACAATGATTTCTTATCTTAAACTAAAGTGTGGTTTTGTTTTCTCTTTGGATTTTGAGTAGTTTTCTTTATCTTTCTTCTTAAAATGATAAGTAATTAAGTTTTGGATGGATGTTGTGGAGAGTATTGATCTTTAATGTTCAAAGAAGTTGTGATGATTTAAATTCACGCACTTCATTTACTTCTTGATTTGGCCAATCTAGAACATGTAAGAACAGGGCTGGTATTATCTCAGTTAACAATTCAAAAGAATCACATGAGGTTGTGTGAATGAGAATGTAGTTCATATGATTGAGTGCAAATAAATAGGGAAATATTCATTGATGGGTGTAGTGTTAGATGACTTTAAAGTGACATGTTAAAGACCCCACCATGGTTTATTGTTTTAGGTTCTGATATGAGAATGTTAGCCCCCAGGTGGAGGGAATTGAGA